>VDFB02365519.1:0-82484 GCA_007258455.2 Sequoia sempervirens
TCGTTGATCACTTTAGCCAATCAGAATTCTTTGAAAACTCTATAAATGTCCATGTGAATCCAAGCATTGGTTACACATACAACTTATAACGCATATAGATTATAGATTACTTGCATTCTAGCATTCTAACATCTTTAGCATTGTTCTAGCATCTTTAGTTTGCTTTTATCAATTTCGTAAATCTTTCATTTTATCAATCATGTCTAGTATTAGCATAATCACATCTTAGCATAGTATTGTATGCATTCATATTTAATCTTGTTATCTAGGAAGACCGTTTGTTGAGCCTAGCCCAAGATCTGAGAGCCAGCTAGAATCAACAAAAAGACTGGAGATAGAGGACGATAGGACGACATCAAAGACAAAAGAAAGATTTTGCATTTATTTTCATTTAAATTTTGTTTTTAATATAATGTTCTATCGGTGTGTTTGATTTATTTGTTTTAATCTACATTGATCACATTCTAAAATTGACCACACAATTTGTATGTTAAGTCATACTATTATTTTCACATACAAGATCGAGATAGACAATTAAATAAGAACTCACATGTATTTTCATTTCACATGTCTACCTCTTCAATCATCGAATCACTTCAAGTCAGATTAATAAATTCTCCTATATGAATTTTCAAATGCAATCATCAAGCCATTTGTGGTGTGTGCACCCAGATTCCATCAAGCTTACCGTTCGATTTGGCTAAACAATCCTACTTCAACCATGTTCTCATCCTTCAACCTATCACCCTGCGATTGCACACACTTGCACTTACAAAGTTCATTAGTAACGTTCAATTCATGATAAAATATATGATAATTCAAAAAGATCACATAATCAATGATGGTCAACTTCTTCAATCTTTTCAAAAATATCAAAATTTCCATTCAATATATTGATTTTCCTCAATAATTCAATTTATCATATTATAATTAAAAATGCTTGATGAAATTAGGTTATGAAAAATATTATTTGGGAGTTGGAGAGGAAGCTTCAAAAGCTTTAAGTGTTGTATGGGAAAGCTCAAGTCTTGCAACAATGTTGTGATGAATCTTGGATTTGGCTTAGATAAAGGCTTGTAGATATATGAAGCTGGGATCTTATTCTTACTTAGAGAGGAAAAGATATAGAATTTATTTCCAAAACAATGCAAAGGAAACCAAATTCAAGCAAGATTACCATCTGAATGCATGAGGCATTAAAAGTTTAAATAAGAAAATGAACTATCAATCAAAGAGAGATAACAATCACTCAAGGAGAGAATCTGAGTAGCTATTAGGAGTGACTCGTGTCATCAAGACTCAAGAAGATTATCAATTAAAGGCCAAATAGAATAGACATTGTCAAAACTAGAAGATTCACACATTAAACATGACATGAGTGCCCCTTTCAACAAGATGGATTACTCTATTAAGCTTTGTTGTAAATTTGGGACCTGGGTCCAACCTGTGTGCTATGAAAATGTTGTGGTTTACTGTCAAAAGTGTGCCAAACCTGGGCACCTTATTTCCGACTATAAGTCCTCCTTTAATAAGGATCTTAACAAAGGAGACTTTGCTGCTCCTTCTGGTTCTCCTCCTAGAATCGAAGACCCAACCAAAGATGGTACTACATCTTTGACAACTTTAACTGATATTCCAAGCTCTGTGGCTCCTTCAGCTGAGGTAGTGACCAACGAATATTTTCCTAATCCTGATATACCTATTCTTGAGTTAGTGACCAGGATTGATTCGGTAACGGGTCTTGCTAATCTGTCTTTAGCTGAGAATATGGCTTGTGTTAAGGTGTTGGAAACAGGTAATCCTTCTTCTAGCATGGATTTTGAGGGTGAGGCTCTTACTGGTGGTGCACAGTTGGAGGTGGCTTTAGGAGGAACTAGTGAGAATATAGGAGAAGAAGGTGAAATATGGGAGGATTTGGGTAATGGTGAGACAATGACTTTCATCTCAGAGGATTTGAATCAAGAGTCTATTGCCGATGGGGAAAACTGGATAACACCAAAGAAAAAATGGAGGAAGAAAAAGGCAGATGTGGGTGGTGACTCCAAGCTAGGTAGTCCAAGCCATAGATCCACGAGATTAAGAGAAGCCACAAATGAGATTGTCATGGGTAAACAAAGGACATTGGAAGTGTCCTCCAAGAAAGGTAAAAAATGAAGGTCATGTCTTGGAATGTGCATGGGATGAATAGCTCCCATAAGCAACTTGCTTTAAAGAACTATGTTTTGGAACATAAGATAGATGTCTTACTTTTACAAGAAACCAAGATGAAGAAAGCTAATTTTGATAATGTTGCTAAGTACTTATGGCCAGGGGCCACTTACTCTTACAGTGATGCTGAAGGGGGCCTCAGGAGGACTAGCGGTGCTCTAGAACCCTTCTAGATTAAATGGAACTGAATTGTTCTAATGTTGGAGTAGTGTTGGTGTTTCTTTTACCTTCTCGGGCGGCTCTTGGTCGCTTATCAATGTTTATGCACCAAACCAAAGGAATGTTAGATATGCTCTATGGATGACTCTTGCTGACTAGATAAAAAACAACAGGGGTTATCATTGGCTAGTGGTTGGGGACTTCAACTCCCCCCTATTTCCCTCAGAGAAAAGTGGTGGTTTGGTCAATTACTCTGACAGAATGGAAAATTTGGCTAACTTTCTGAGTTCTACTGGCCTGATTGACATAGATTTGTCGGGCCAAGCTTTAACCTGGACCAATAGACGTATGGGGGAAGACTCGATTCAAGTTAGACTGGATCGTTTCCTTTGTTCTAGTATCTAGTCAAGCCTGCATAGTGCCACTTTGAGGGCTCTGCCTAGGACAATTTCTAATCACAATCCTTTGCTGCTAACTTCGTACGATCAGTCTGCTGTCGAACCTTACCCCTTTCATTTTGAAATCATGTGGAATTCCCACCCTGATTTCAAAATGAAAATTGTTAAATGGTGGAATATTCTTGTGTGTGGTTCCCCCATGTTCAAAATCATTTTTAAGCTAAAACACATTAAATGTATGGTGAAGGGCTGGAACAAAAGGGTCTTTGGGGATGTTTTCCAAGAGAAAAAAATCATTGGGGATAAATTGAGAATGGTTCAGAAGAAAATGGAGGAGGGTGATATTAGTCTTTCCACTTGCAACGAAGAGAAGGAGAACTGGAAAGAGTGGGAACAAATTATTAAGAAAGAGGATATTTTCTGGAAACAAAAATCCAGGGATCAATGGATAAAAGAAGGAGATAGGAACACCTCCTTTGATATTTTTGTTGTCAAACATAACAAGAGGAATTAGATAAACAAGTTACACAATGCTCAAGGCGAGGTTGTTAGTTCGCCCTCCCTAATTGGTTTAGTGGCAGCAGACTACTTCCAGAAGGCTAATGCGGCTCCTGCTAAAGATCCTAACCTGACTCTTGACAGTCTGCTGCTAGACTCGCTTCTGAATTTAATATCTCAGGATGACAATTTGGGGATCCTCAGTGTTGTCTCAGCTGAGGAGGTAAAGTTGGCCACTTTCAGCATGGGGGCCTTCAAGGCTCCTAGCCCCGATGATTTCCCTTTGGCTTTCTTTCTAACCTTCTGGGAGATTATTGGTGAGGACCTTGTTTTACCTGCTCATGATTTCTTCAAATCTGGTAAGATTCTTAAAGTAACTAAATCACACATTCATTGCTCTTATTCCTAAGGTGGCCGATCCTCAACATATAGTCGACTTTCGCCCTATTAGCCTATGCAATACTTTTTATAAAATCCTCTCTAAAATTTTGGTCAACCGCATCAAACCGCTCCTTGATAAAATTATCAACCCAACTCAAAAAGGGTTTGTGTTTGGTAGGCATATCCTTGATGCTACCATTACCACACATGAATTACTCCACTCCATGGATAGATGCAACTATGCTGGTATGGCCTTCAAGCTTGACATCTCAAAAGCCTATGACAAGGTGATCTGGAATTTTGTCCCTAAAGTTCTTGCTAAGTTTGGATTCAATCAATTAGTGATCAATCTAATAATGGAATGTGTTACCATGGTTAAGTACTTTGTTTTGGTTAATGGTTCTCCTTTCATGTTTTTTCATGCTGGGAGAGGTTTCAGATAGGGAGACCCCCTTTCACCCTATTTGTTTATAATGGTGGCGGATGTCCCAAGTAGGAACTTCTCTAATATGTTGTTGGAGGGGTCCATAAAAGGAATTAAGGCAGCTTCTTCCCTATGACCGACTGTGATCCCACAATTTGTGGATGATACTTTTTTATTTGGGAAAACCTTGGTGTTGGAAGCCAGGAAATGGAAAAATTGTCTCAACAACTATGTTGCTCGTTCTGGACAATGCATTAACTACAATAAAAGCATGATTTATTTCTTTAACAACACTCCTAACCTGCAAACTCGGGTGACTACTATTTTGGGTTGTCTAAGTGGTTCTCTTCCTTCAGTTTATCTTGGGTTACCCCTAACTATCAAGGAAATTACTCCTGAGTTTTGGAATTCTCTCCTCGAAAGGATTCAAAGGAAGCTTGTTGGGTGGAAAGGCTCCTTACTCAACCATGCTTGTAAACTACAACTTCTTTTTTTTGTTCTTCAAGGTATCCCTGTCTATTTCCTATCCATTTTTAGGATACCAAGATATATTGCTAAGAAATTCAAGAAAATCCAAAGGTCTTTCCTTTGGTTGGGCACTGAGGAAATAAAGAAGCTCGCATTGGTTAAATGTGATAAGGTTTGTCAACCTAAAAATTGTGTTGGGCTTGGGATAAGGACCATTTCTAATTCTAATAAAGCTCTTATGGCCAAAGTGGGTTGGGATCATCTGAGGGATAGGAAGGATTGGTGTGAGATCATGAATGTCAAGTACCTTCAGAACTGACCGTTGATTGAATGCCTTTCGGAGGCTCACCCTTTGGGGTCCTTGGTTTGGAAGGGAATTTGCAGTCAACAAGATCTTATGAGGAATGAGATCAAATGGAAGATAGGTAATGGTAATAAAATCAGATTTTGGGAGAACACTTGGTTACTTGACACTCTTCTGGAAATTTCTAAGTTCAGGTTTCTTAAGGGTCTGGCTCAACAAGTGCTTGGCATATATATTAGTGATTACCTCATAGGGCCCCTGGGAGCTAGGAAATGGGATGACATTGGCCTTTGTTGTCCTTTATCCCCTAATCTATGTCTTCTTGCTAAAACTCTATAGGAGTTGTTATCCCTCACCATACTACCCCCTTCTTTTAGAGGGGATGAGCTCTTTTGGATCCATGATAACCAAGGTGATCTTACAGTTAAATCAACATACAATTTGTTGACAAACCAAGGTGTTGTCAATGATCTGTGGAAGAAGATTTTGGAATCAATAAATGATACCGAAAGTTAACTTCTTTTGGTGGACTGTCTGTCATAACAAGATTCTTACTCAGGGCAATCTAAGGAAAAGGGGATTCCAAATCCCCAATAGATGCCTTTTGTGTAAATGCAACGAAGAATTGGTTGGTCATTTGCTATTACACTGCCCTTTTGTTGTGGAGGTGTGGGAGCTGGCTTTAGGAAGATTGGGGATTCAATGGAATATGTGTAAGGACATCACATCTTTTATCTTGAACCGGTTTGGACCCTTTACCCATCCTTTAATTGGTGAAATATGGAACCAAGTCCCTCCCATTATATGTTAGTGCTTATGGAAAGAGCTCAGAACAATAGGATCTTCAGGAACACTGAGATGAACCTGAAAGAGGTGTTTGGTATTAAAGCTTGGCTCATTGTGGAAAATATCTCTCTTCAAATGGGAAATCCCTGACAAATGACCTACTGAGATGGAAATAAGCATAGCTAAAGCTTCACACGAGAACCTGGATGTCAATTCTTATGACAACTCTAGGATTCTAGCTCGGAGAGCCACTATTTGGAAACACCCTGACAGAGACTGGTTTAGACTAAACTTTGATGGGGCTGCTAAGGGCAACCCAGGCAGAGCAAGTATAGGAGGTGTGATCAGGGATCACAGAGGGAAGTTAGTGGTTGGTTATGCTAGGGGGATTGGTATTCATTCTTCTATGATAGCGGAAGCTAGAGCACTATTAAAGGGCTTACAAATAGTTGTATCCTTGGGGATTGAGAACCTACATATTGAAGGAGACTCTAAGTCCATTATTGATGCTATTAATTTTGATAGACTGCTGGGGTGGAGCACTAAAGACATTCTTCTTGACATTAGATTCCTCATGTCTAAGGTAAAATTAAAAGTGGTTAGTCATATTTACAAAGAGGGGAACCAAGTTGTTGATGCCTTAGCCAATTATGGCACACACTGGAAATTGTCCAAATGTTGGCGTGATATAAGTAACCTTCCTCCTAGCATTCAGAGTATTATAGTGAAGGAACAAAGCCCTTACTTGACCCATGATGAAAACTCAACAAGTGCCTAGCTGGATATTCGGGGGGTCCACATGCTTATCTATTGGGCTATGTGGTCTAATTGGGATGACTAGTTGTACTGATGGGATGGATAGCAAGTGGCATTTCTCAAATTATGGAATGGAGCACATTTTGAAAAAGGAAATCATGATTTTCTATGGCAAGTACCTAATGATTAATACTAAGTTGGACCGTACCATTCGTAATCTCCTTATGGGGATCTTCTTAAGCTATCAGATTTTCAAGTTCTTTTTTCTTCATTTTGATGTGACTTGTAATTATGAGATAAAGCTCCTTTTTTGTTTTTCTTTATCCACTATTTTCGTTTCGCTCCTTATAGCTTCTATTAGTGGTATAACTAAATTTGGCCCGCTCTTGAATGCTATCAATTTAGATGTTTCTAACTCTGGCCTCGTGACTATCTTGCCTATATTTTTGTGTTTCTTCTACGTGGAAGGAAATCCTTCCCTTCCTATCATGTCCTATTTGCTTAGTTGTTTGTGTGACGAGATCCTCATTAATGCTTCCGCTAAGATTGATTCTGGGAAATTATTTACTCATGTGTGTGACCTATCCTTAGGCTTGATTTACAAAGACTGCCATTTATGGCTTAAATGCCTTGATGTGTAGGTGATTTTTCACCTTTCTATTATCTCTAACCTTCTATTTTTTCAGGGTTCCTAGTTATACTATGTGCAGAGAGGAATCATGGGAGGTGATAGGGTATGGACAGAGCAGGATAATTGCAGCGAATTTTGCAAGGATCTGCTCGTCTGGCACATTTGTGTCGAAGGTGGCCTTGCTCCTCTGATGGAGAGACTTGTGGGCCTTGACCCTAATCTGTCTGCTCAACTCGTCAACTCTTGGAAAGATCGACATGTGACTTTGGGTGGCATCTTTTTTACTGTGGATGAGGAAGTGATTGCACAGGCGACGGGTCTCCAGTGTACTAGTATGAAGCATCCGAAACACACAAAGACTCAGGATAACGAAAATATGAACAATTTTTTTTGGGGGAATGAGACCCCAGTGCGCAACCAATTTGGGTTTGAATGGGAGGCTCTCCCTCACCCGTGGAACCAGGTGTGTCTTGCCTTGATGAAATATGTCACGTTGGAAGGTAGGTACAAGACCTATTACTTCTACCATTTCCCTCTATTGAATCACCTCAAGAATAAAGTTTTATTAAGCTTTCTTTTTTTCCTGCTTATGGACCTTGAAAATTTTGTTGAAAAATGTGTTGAGTCTGCCACTCTGAATCCAAATGAACCTACTCTTCTGCCACTCCACCAAGGTCTTATCCTAAGACTCTACCACTTAAAAGCACAAACCTGTGTCACACTTTATAAAGGAATCGGCCAACATCAAAAAAAATTCTGAACTTCGACCACATAAAAGTGGTCTTTATGTTTTGAATTTCAAAATGGTGTAAACTAATGAAATGTAGAACTTTTGATGAAGTTTATTGTTGTAATTTTAAAATTTTAAAAAAAAATATTTTCATTATGTTTTTATCAATTTAAGGACAAATTTTGGAATGCTGAAAATTTCAGAAAAGAGTGACTTCACGGGCCGTCAAGAAACAAATTGAAAAAAACTTCATTTCTCCTTAATTTTTTTTTCTCCAAATAGGTAACTTCAATATCTTGTGCATGGAAAAAGAAAAATCAAATTTTGATGTATATTTTTCTTGTAATAACGTTTTAAAGTCAAACATGTCAAAATTTGATAGTTTTCACGGGCCGTCAACTATTTTCAAAATTTTAAATCATTTTCAAAAAAAGAATTATACCCTTTTGAAGAAGACTCTCTCCTCTTGTGCCCCATATAAGATTTAAATTTTTTTAATAAATTTTACTATCTTGTTTTTAATTTGTAATCAACTTCCTTTTTCATTTTGAAAACCTACTTGCATTATTTTAAAAATAAAATATATTAAAACTAATAAAAATATTAAAAAAATTATATATTTGGATTCTCCACTCCGAGCTCTACAAAAGGGTATTTTTTTTTTTTGCAAAAAAATCATTCTGACTAAAGAAATACTTAGCTAAAGTTGAAAGTTTCAGAAAATTCTGAAAAAAGTTGAGTTGGCTGCCAACTAGGATGCCACATTGACAGTTTCGGTAGAAACAGAAACCCTTTCTATAGAAACTGTTTCTACCGAAACCCTTTCTATAGAAACCCCGCACATTAAAAAATCCAATTTTGAAGGTAGTTTTAAAGCGGGAATAGGAAAATTTTGATTTTTTTGGATTTGGGCGAAACTTATTCGACCGAAACCTATGTGCCACGTAATACACCACATGGTTTCGGTCGAAACCTAGTCGGGCGAAACCTTTCCGGCCAAAAATATTTCGCTCGGAACTATTTATTTGGCCGAAAGTGTGACACAACTTTGTGCTTTTACCCCACTTTCATCTGCTTTATGCCTGCCTAAAACCATTTCGACCATCCACATTGAAGAAATTGAGCCTCCCACTGCGACCAACTTATCTCCAGCCGAATTTAAAGGCCCTGTCAGGAAAAATCACCTATCCCTGCTGACTCTCAAAAACCCAAACCTGTTGCTAAAAAGCTTAAGGGGAACAAGGGAGCTGCCCAAACTTGTGTGGCGGCTAGCCTGTGTGATCTCAAGTCTACCTTTGCTAAGACTTTGAGTAAGCCCGACCCAAAAAAGAAAGGTGAGGAGAAGGAGCCTCCGAGCAAAGGGAAAAATGTTGTGAGAAAGGACTCGTTGGGTGATACGGTGGTAGCAGAGACTGTGGTTATTGGTTGTGATGCTATCATTCGGCGCTCTGGCAGGTTGGCCAAGAATAGGAAAAAAGTGTAAGTTAAAGATTTAGACACTGAAGAGGAGCTATCTGATAGCAAAGATAGCAGGGTTGAAGAGGTGTCGGAGGGTGAGGAGGGAGAGAAGGCCAAAGGTCCCTGCTACATTCCTGACAAGGGCAAAGCTCAGAAGAAGGTTTCGGCCTCTCACTCTTTAGAACCGTTGGATGTAGAGCAGAATGATCCCGACTACACTACTAGCGACGGGGAGGAGCTCTGTGTGCTGAAAGATAGAATGGACAAACTGGACAAAAAAATTTATGGATTGATTGGTTTCACGATCAAGTTGGTTCATTGTGTCACTAGTACCCTGTCGGTGGTCATGAAGGACAAGATGGAGATGAAGAAGACTGAAGACTGTCAGGAGTGGGTAGGAGATGATGTGGTTCATCTTTTGTCCAAGAACTGTGAGAATGCCAGCTAGTATGTTGGTGGTTTGTTATTTGTTCGTGTGTTATTAGTCTGCATGTCTGTTTTTTGGTTTGGTGTTGTGTTTTGTTTTTATGTTTTTTTGATCTTGGACTTTATTGGCCCTTGTGGCTCTATGTGAAGGGTACAACACCCTGAAAATGATGCTTACTTTATCAAAAATAAGATGAATTACTAATTTTACCAGGACAAGTCACTTAAGCAGCCCTATAGTCTCCTAGGCACCTTTGTAGCTAAAGACATGAAAACTCAATTTTGGAGGAGTAAGGAAATGTGAAGTTAAGTAGGTGACTTGCAAGAATGGTAAAGAAATGAGGGAGGGTCCTAAAGATGCAAGTAAGATTTCCATCAAGGTGGAGAAACTATGAGGATAGATTATTTGTGCCATGTGGGTTATGAGTTGGACCACCAAATCATCATTAAATTATCGTATAGCCATATACATTTTCAACTCTTACACAAGACCCTAACTACCATCAAGACAAGACCTAAATCCATACTCTTGTTACATCTAAAACTAAAAGCTAAACACCTATTTCCTCCTTTTTCAATTTCAATATTTATTCCAAAGTTTTTTTTTTTTTGTTTAAATTAATCAACTAATTACTTAATTATCCCATATATTAGTGAAAATATCGTCGTAAATTTTTTTTCCCTCTCCTAAACTATCATGACATTGAATTGGTAGTGATTGAGATACAAACGTAACAGATACTAAAACATTAAATTTTATTTTTTCTCTCTTCAACTATCATACGGCATTGACTTGGTAGTGGCTGAGAAACAAACGTAACAGATACTAAAACATTAAATGCCCAACGATTCATAGCGTAAAACATGAAATGCCCAACTATTGTTATTGTGGATTGACAGAGTAGTTAATTCGCCATAGGCATAACGTACGCCATGGACCATATGTTATTACAATCAATATGACGAAGCGTCTCATCTCTTTAAAATATATATATATATATATTTAAAATATATATATATAAATAAATAAAATATATTTGAAAAAGAGAGATCTTTCTCGTCTCTCTAACATGCATCTATATATGTTCTTCATGGATCTAGTCTCCCATATGTATACATATTTGAAGCTGATGCATCAAGAACGTGGATGTATAGTGACCGGCAATCCGTGGGCGAAACTAAGCGTGATCCCCAACTGTGGCGTAGAGATGCGATCTTTGTCGAGCAACTGGACTCGATATCGAGGAAGGAGAGAAGCCGCAACCCATTTCATTTGCAGGAATGCGAAATCCTTGCCAAGACATACTCTCGGCCCTGCGTTAAAGATCGGGTATTTATATCCCGTTTCACCCACAAACACGCCCTCTCTCAGCCATCTCTCCGGCTTGAAATCTGCACAATCGTGACCCCATATGCTCTTCATCCTTCCCATGGAGTAGATGGGGAATATGAGATTACTGCCCTTGTTTAAGCGCGTTCCGTCAGGCAAAACCTCTTCTTGTGTCGCCTGCTTCCAGTTAATGGGGAGCGAGGGGTACAGCCTCAATGTTTCCGTCAATGCGGCCTGCAAGTAATGCATCTCTTTCACCTCCTCCACGGATAATTTGGCTCGGTTTCCTCTGATCTGCCTGATTTCGACCAGGATTGTTTCTTCTGCGAGTGGATATTTCGAAAGCAGGAAGAAGAACCAGCAAAGAGCGATGGAGGTGGTGTCCCTTCCTGCCAGTACGAAGTTGAGTGTAGCGTCTCGCAGGGCTTTGTCTGTCATCTCACACTCCGTATTTTCAGTTTGGCTTCGCATCATTAAGGACAATAAATCTTGCCCTTGGAAATCGCTTCTTCTGAGTTCCTTCCGTCTGGCCGTAATTACACCGCCAACAAATGCATTAATAATCTGCAGAGACGCTTTCAGCTTCCCTTCTGTGCCGACACCCAGATATCTCATGCTTTTCCATACAATAGACGGTATAATGAACCTGCAAGGTCATTCAAGTTAAAATTTGTTGCATAACACGGTAGGTCTTAATCAATATGTTCTAAGTATGATTTATTTAGATGGTTTATGTGAAAGCAAACTCTTTCTAATATCTTGATGATGGATCACAAAAAATGATTCAAAATGTTAGATGCTAATAAATCTCATATTGTCAAATCCAAAAACACCACTACCAATCACACTTTCTTTTCTTGGTAGGACCCACCTATTTGTGTGATTTAAATCCAAGCACCTAACAAATCAAAGCTTAGTATGTGTTTGCATAAAATGAATAAGTTAAAATGCATTGTATAATGCAATTGAACTTAAACAACATATTCTAAGATTTCACTTTTTCAAATGACTCATCAGAAGTCACTCTCTCTAACATCTTGATGATGGATCATAGAATGTGATTCAAACATTGATGCTAAAAAATCTCACACAATTGAATCCAGAAATGACGACAACAACCAAACTTTCTTTTCCAGCAAAACCCATCTATTAGTGTGATTTAAGTTAAGCCACCTAAACAAGTCAAAGCTTAGAGTGTGTTGTGTTAACCAAAATGCATAAAATGAATCTACAAGATCTTATTTAATAAAATATACTGTATAATGCAGTGGACTTAAACAACACATTTTTAGCTTTGACTTGTTTAGGTGAAATCACTCTCTCTACAACATCGCGAAGGTGGATCAAATCCAAAGCGTTGACACTAAAAAAATATCACACAATCGAAATCCGGAAACAGAAAGGACAATCACTCTCTTTCCAATAGATCCCTCCTTAATGTGATTTAAACTGAACCACCTAAACAAATCAAAAACTTAAACAACACAATCTTAACTTTGACTCATTTAGGTGGCTCATCTGAAATCACACTCTCCATAACATTGCGATAGTGGATCAGATCTAAAATGTTGATGCTAAAAAAATTTCACACAATCGAATCCACAAACAGCAGTGACAATCACTCTCCTTCCAATAGATCCCTCCTTAATATGATTTAAGCCAAACCATAAACAAATCAAAACTTAGATCATATTATTTAAACCAAAATACGTAACAGATATTTGAGGGTTGAGAGGGTGTTCACCTGTGCACTGTCGTATCCAAGGCTTCTTCGATGGCTTCTGCAATCTCCGAATGTCCATTTGTGGTTGTCAAACTTCCCGGATCCACGCCCAAGCTCAGCATAGTCATGTTATCCAAGCCAAAACGCACGAGAATGCCCTGAAGATCCACCGTTTCCCCTGTTCTCGATAGGGTGTCCACCAGCGGAAGCAGCCTGTTGTCAACTGATTGTTGAATGGTGTGGATCATCTTGTCTTTGAAAGTGAGAGAATGGAGAATGGAGCTCATGCTCTTTCGGGCGCGCTCCCATTGAGAGCCGTCTATGTTGAGGATGCCATCGCCGAGAAGATCATCGAAGACGGATTTGTAGCGGGCACCCTTTGGGAAGCTCCCAAACTTGGTCTTGAGAATGTACTCGATGTTCTTGGGATCTGTGGTGACGAGAGAAAGCATGTTAGACATCCAGGGAGGCTTGAACCTCAACGTCCCCTCGCACTCTGCCAACATCTGCGTCGTCCAATCGTAAATGTCATTCACATGATGAAACACAGAGGGAAGCATACCCGCCATTGGCCACACACGAGGTCCACGGCTCCTCGTTCCATACACGGCATGATTGTAAAGCCATACTAATAATAGGCTTAAGATGAGAGAAATGCCCACAGCAGCAGGAACCCCCATAGGAGCCTTGTCACACGCCGAAGATGTGTCCACCATCATCATCGTCTGCAGGACATTCTGCACTGTCCTTTGGCTTTTGTCAAGACTCAATATAAAGCCATTTGAGAAGGCGTTGGAATCATTAAAGAAGCGAAGTAAATTGTCCAACGTCCGCATCAACTCTCCAAAGACTCATTTACTACTATTCGCTTCTTATTTAAGCATGTTGCCAAAAACAGGACTTTTATTGTTAAGTGATAGAGATTATATAATTACAGGTGGTCTAAAATGGTTAAGAGTACTTGAGTCACAGGAAAAAGATGAGCGAAATAAAACTAGCAGAGGTGTGGAAGGTCAATTAGAAAAAAATGTGGTTTATTTTTTTTTTCATATATTTGTGTAGTACATGAGGTCAATTGGTAGATATTTTTAAAATGATATTGTTTATATTTTATTATTATTATTATTACTATTATTATATTATTTATTTTATTTTGTATTAAATAAGAATATTTTATTATTATTAATATAATATACTAAATATATTTTTGTACATACATTTTGTACTACATGAGGTCAATTGATAGATATTTGTAAAATGATATTGTTTATATTTTTTTATTACTACTATTATTATATTATTTATTTTATTTTGTATTAAGGACTTATTGTTAAGTGATAGAGATTATATAATTATAGGTGGTCTAAAATGGTTAAGAGTTAAGTCACACGAAAAAGATGAGTGAAATAAAACTAGCAATTGTATCTTGGTGTGCAATGGGTAGGGTCGAAGAGGTGTGGAAGGTCAATTAGGAAAAAATGTGGTTTATTTTTTTGCATACATTTATGTAGTACATGAGGTCAATTGGTAGATATTTTTAAAATGATATTGTTTATATTTTATTATTATTATTACTATTATTATATTATTTATTTTATTTTGTATTAAATAAGAATATTTTATTATTATTAATATAATATACTAAATATATTTTTGTACATACATTTTGTACTACATGAGGTCAATTAATAGATATTTGTAAAATGATATTGTTTATATTTTTTTATTACTACTATTATTATATTATTTATTTTATTTTGTATTAAGGACTTATTGTTAAGTGATAGAGATTATATAATTAAAGGTGGTCTAAAATGGTTAAGAGTTAAGTCACACGAAAAAGATGAGTGAAATAAAACTAGCAATCATATCTTGGTGTGCAATGGGTAGGGTCGAAGAGGTGTGGAAGGTCAATTAGGGAAAAATGTGGTTTATTTTTTTGCATACATTTGTGTAGTACATGAGGTCAATTGGTAGATATTTTTAAAATGATATTGTTTATATTTTATTATTATTATTACTATTATTATATTATTTATTTTATTTTGTATTAAATAAGAATATTTTATTATTATTAATATAATATACCAAATATATTTTTGTACATACATTTTGTACTACATGAGGTCAATTGATAGATATTTGTAAAATGATATTGTTTATATTTTTTTATTACTACTATTATTATATTATTTATTTTATTTTGTATTAAATAAAAATATAATTATTATTAATTAGTAATTACAAAAATGATATATATATATATAATAATTTTGTTAGAGAATATTATATATAATAATAATAAATAATATAATTATATATTTATAATTTTTTTATTATATTAAATTTACGTTATATATTACTTATGCTAATATATACTTAATTACGTAGGATAAAGGATGTCATAATGTTAAAACCTAAATGTGCTCATTATTAGGATCTTGGCTATAATTTTCATTTTAATAAACATACTCTAAAACCTTGGCCGAAACCATATTTTTAGGTTGTAGCTCGCCAAATTGGAGGAATGAAGGGTCAATACCAACGAGGATGAGTTTGGAGGAGTGGAAACCAAAAGCGGCAGGGAAAACAGTAAAAAGCAGCAAAAAACAACTGAAAAAATGGCAGAAAATGATGAACGGCTGAGATTTGTTTAACTATCAACCAAGGGTTGTCGAGTCTTTTCAATCATCAGTAGACAAACCTTGCTTGGCACTCTCAAATAAGGACATGCCTTCAGCGTAATAATAAATGGATGAGTAAATAGAATATTAAATTGTAAGAGTGTCTTAATACCGTAAGCAAATAGAATTAAGCCATTTGTCATAATCTTAATTTGTCTTAGTTTTTCACCTTTGTTTATATATCTAAGGGTTCTTTTATTCTAAATGAATAATGTATTAAACCATTTTGTATGCATCTAATCAATTTTATGGTTTCATAATATTTTCATTGCTTCTCTCTTGTGTGGAAGGTTATTTTGGTTGTAGGCGATTCTTGGCTCCTATGGGTTGCTTAGAACTCTTTCATGGAATTGGAGCTTCAAAAATCTTACATAATTAAAATAAATTGGTTTAAAGAAAATTTATGATGTCAAAGAGTTTAATCCCACTTGGGAACATGATGAAAAAGATAATTGGTACCTACAATTTAAGGGAAATCATAGTTGTCAATTGCACAGTTGAAGATTATATCACATCATCTTAGGTGTGAGACCAATAGATGGACTAGATACCCAGCGAATATTGGGAAAGGAGAACATGTTTATTTTGCAACAAAGGGGTCATGGAGATAGAATGACACTTCATCATGGAGTGTGTAGCCTATGAGGATATATGTATCTAGTATGAAAACAACCTAAAATTAGATAACCTAACATCTTATTTGAGGAACAAAATTACAACTTTTTTGTGAAGATCCATCATAGAATATCTAACATTATAAAGTTTAAAAATGCCTCAGGGTTGTGGCTCTTGATCCCCTAAACAGCTTGGTCTCATGGATGTCATTAAAATATTTCATTGGGTGATCCCACAATAGTGGTTTACAAATTTTGGCCAAACTAGACACTAAAATTATTATTTTTAACTAAATCTTCACATTCAGGCACCTATAGCAGCTAAACCATGAGGAATTTGAAAATGATGCAAACTAGAGTCTCGTCACATTTTGTTTGTAGATTCTAAAAATATTTTTTTCAAAATTTTTGGAATCAGATTGTACTTCTTTTTCCATCTCCCACTTAAAACTGGTTTTTCTCAAAAAAAACATTTTTAAAAAGTGACGCACACTGTATAACGCATAACTTTTTTTCCATGAAGGACTAAATTCTAATTCTTTCAAATTTAGATTTGTAACTCTGATATCTAGTGCTTCCACTTGGTTAGATAGTTTTATTGAATTTTTTAATAAAGTTTTGAAGTCAAACCAATTACAATTCGACATACACCATATAACACGAACTTTTTTATATATCAAAATTCAATTATTATTTTTTGTTAGATCAAGGACTTCAATATCTAGTGCACCATATTTTTCAAAAAAAAAATTGATAATCTACTATTTTTCCATATGTGCAGAACAGAGAGAGACCTTCATTTTCAATAAAAAACCTATGTTTAATAAAACTAAAAAAACAAGTACATAATAAAACCAAAACATATTACATTTATATTCATTAGATAGCTCGTTTTGAGGACTACCTGATTCCAATTGGGTTTGTAAAGATTCCTCCATTTTTATCCTCAACCCGAGCTTTGAAGCGTAAAAAAATGGGTTTTTTTTTTGAACAAGGTCAAAAATTAGGGAAAGGGGGGTTCGCTAGAACCAAGGGGGTTCTAGCGAACCAGGGTTCATTCGAACCCCCCTCAATATGAATTTTCCTTTTGTTTTTTAGGCAAGAAATGTGGGCCCAGTAATTAAATAGGTTCGTTTGAACCATAGTTCGGTTGAACCCCTCTTTGGTTTAGTCGAACTTATAGGTTCATTCGAACCCCTAAAACCAATTTTTTTGCCATGGGGTCATTTTTTCTCAGTTTTCCTTCCTCCATCAAATTGTAAACCACTATTGTGGCTTCACCCCATTCACTTATCCATTAAAGAAGCAAACTATCCCAATTTCTTATGTTTCTTCACATGCACCCCTATTGAAATGATCATCTATTAATATTTTATTTCTTTAAAGTTCACATAAACAAGACAAAACTAAAGGGTAATTCTAAAATTTGGATACCATGTCATTTATCATTTAGTTTGTGTTTATTTTGAGTTAATTTTTTAATAAGAATAAGGGATAGGGTCTCATAGTGGTGCACTCTAACTTTACTTATTCACATGACAACCTATATTCTACAATGTAAATTATATTGTCAAGTAGCCAAGTTGTACACAATTTAATTTTTTTGTTTCACCATCATTATGATCTGTGAAACTTATTTCATGAATGTGTTTTTCGATGAGGTGTCATAAGAGATCCAAAAAATAGTTAGACCAATAATTGTGCATTTCATCATTATGATTTGTCAAACTTCTTTCATTTGTGCAAGATCTTCCAAAGCCTTGTGCAAGGTTTACCTTTGATTATTTTAATCAAAATTAGATGGAAGAATTTGTGCAAATAATTAATTAGTTTACTAAACTAGATTTATTTAGTCAACTAGTAATGAGGGAGATTTTAGAGAAATTAAATAAATATTAATATATTTATTTAATTCATGGGTGAATATTGGGGAAGTGTGATTTATTCATTTAAAGTCAAAACACTAGAGGAAAAGGATGATTTTATTAAATTAATTGAATAAATAAAGGCATTTCATTCAATTAATGATGTATGAAATGTTGGATTAGTTAATTAAATATTTAACACTTATTCAATTAACAATAGAAGGATGATCAAAGTTATTAGTGTCAAAAATATGTGTGGGATAGATTTGGTGTGATGATGAATGAAATGCATGTATAGAGTTTAAGTGTCTATAATATTTACTACTAAATATTATGAAAAAGGTCTACAAGATAGTGGAAGTTACTTGAAAGGCATATTCCACTCGTATTTTAATGTGTATTTGCTCTAGCTTGTATTGATAATGAACCAAAGTTTATAGGGGAATATTTCTCTTTTAAATAGATTATCTATTGGAAAAGTGAATTGAAAGAAATATGGTAGCATTTAGTAGAATAAAACTTGAGACTTGGTTGATATGCTTGAAGCTAGGAAACTCATTGGATGCAAGCGGATGTTAAAGAAAAAATTTAGAGTAGATGTAATGCCCCGCCACGCAACCCTAGAGGAAGTTGCAATTAACTACTCAAATGTAGTAATTTTTTTTTTGTTGAAGTACAATAACATGCAAGTTCACTACCCATTGCCAACAACCTCTAAGGTTACGAGACTGAGATTACTTTAAAACCCAAACAAGAAACATGAATTGAAAACATCACATTTAATTACTTAATAAATTAAATACACATACATTCCATACATGATAAATTACATCACAGCATAAGAGATACCACATGTTTCCAAATAACAATCATTTAACAATAAGATTACAACTCTCATTCCCCAAATGAGGTAACTCCAATAAGCATGATTACATAATACATCTTCCACCTCGATAACAAATGAGGGGTAATAAATTACAAGAACAACTGAAATGAATAAAGCATGAAATGAATCTCACGAGCTCTCCAACTAGAAATCTCGTCCACACGAACAAGAAGAAGACCCAACAGATTATGGTGCATGTTCCACCCAACCAAGTGATATCTGAAGGCTCACCCCCATGCTAGGAGATAGTAACAAGGAATCCTATACAAGACCATCTACCTCTAGACATAGGCTAACTCACACTGACACAACCAATCACATGAACCATACAACCATAAGAATAACACAAGTACAACTCTAACATCACTGACATAAGTCACATTGCTTCCAGAAATAAAACAGATCGAGTATGATAAAAAGACCATACACATAAAACCAAATACCAACTGTTGTCATAGAAAGAGTGTCATCACACAGCTTGACATGGGATATCCTCTGGGAATCTTCATAGGCTCTGGCCCCCACTATGAGTTGTCCTGGTGGCCTCTACCGAATCTCGGCCCCCATACTCACTCATGCGAAATAAAATACCTCTCGTAAAGACAAGATAGATGACCTTTTCATTCCAGGCCTTCCCACTCATCCCAAGCCTATACGAGCACTTGCGTCTATGAGTGAGGCTCAATTATCTTAATTAGTGTGAAATACTATCCAAACTTCTTTAAGTATATTATTTTAGTTATCACTTGATTAAACCACCTTTGAAGGTTACCCAGTTTACCTCTTTGGGCTCTGGCGCCTAACAGAAGCCACTCTTCTACTTGACAACACATACAAACCAATCACCAAGGGAATCCCAAGTGCATTCTAACAAGATAAAACCACTCCAACTCTAGGAGGAACATATAATGAAAACCCACTCCAAACATAGGAGGCAACAAAAGGAAAAACCCTCTCCAAACACTGGAGGCAACAAAACACACAATCCACTCCTTCCAAAGAAGGCACGAATCACATAACCCACTCCTAATCCAAAGGAGGCACAAACCATCCCCATTCGTGGAAACCGGGTAAAATAGCATGATACATCTATACGCACTACCCAAGACAACACAAAGGTTGACTAACATAATATAGCAACCCCAAAAGTTAAACCCCTTCTGGGAGACTTAACAACCCTTCTAATCAACTTCCCCAAAGCGAAGACATAAGAAGTGTACATTCAAGAAGGACAATCAAACAGGAACTAAATCTATATTTGGATTTCCTAAATCCACTTCCTTCATTCACATTCAGTAATCTATTGCCTTAATAAAACTGATTTATAATGTCTCTTTCAAACAAAAGATGAAATTTAAACCATATATTCAATTCCTTAATTGCTTTTAAATAATAATAAATAAAACAGTTACTTCTTCTACTCAAAACATATCATTTTAAAAATAACCATTGGTCCTTTGCAAAATAAATCATTTTAAAATCAATTAATCTCGCTATTAAACACCTCACATTTAAATCCAATATTTGTCCTTTCAAATATATTATTTTAAAATAAAATCAATAACTTGACTATGAACACAACATTTTAAATTCCTCGATTACACATTTCATGAAAATAACTAATCTTATCGTACATTCGTTTGCAACCAATAAGAGCTATAAATAATTAATAATCGTTTTCTTAAAAATTTCATTTTATTTAGAGAAAATAACCATTTCTTTTAAAATCATTACCTTATTAAGTAACTATTTAAACATTTGACAAGCAATAATAAATTAAATCTAAGGGTCTACTTTAGTTTCCCGATAATATTTAAATATAAAAAAATTATCATTTCCCCAATAGAATCTTTTCATTATTAAATAAATATTTGTGCATAGACATGCATTTCTATTAATTAAATATTCATTTAAATAAAAATGTGTTTCTATATAAATTTAACATCCATTTCTCATATTTAAATATTTATATATTAAACCATGTGCATATTATCCATTTTCTTTAATTAAACAAAAGATCAAAATCATTCAAAAAATGAACTTTATTAAAAACAAACCCCCGCAGCCTTTCCAAAGTAGGGGATGCAACCCCTATTGTGGAGAAGGTTGCTACGCAGCCTTTCACAGGGGGGGCACTGGGAAGGCAGCGGCGCTGCCTTCACTGTAACAACCCGCCGCGCAAACCCCAAAGGAACAAGTAAACACGCAACAATTTTTTTTTAAAAGAACATAATAAATGTACTTAAGTATTCCAACTTAACGATGTTCTAAGTTGCACAACTAAATCCCTTGGGGTACACGAGGTAATATTACTAAAACTAATCCATAACAAAGTAATAAATGAAATATTAAATAACCAATAATGTACATCCAATCATTCATGACATCAATTAAACATTCCTTCACGATATCAAGAAAGATGTGAATATACCAAATGAAACCATACATACATATGACAATAAATGAATCTTAAAGATATAAATTATATATATTTCGACAGATACAACACACTTAATCAGTAATTACAAATGATAATTCACGAATGATTACATGGCCTGAATAAACATTACATCAATATAATCACATATACAAATTACATCATAATCTTCCCAACATACATGGGAAAGATACATCAATAAATGAAATACATCTGGAGTATATGAATCCAGGATCAACAACATCTGCCAAAACCTTGCAAAGAAAGATACAACTGCAACCAAAGGGAACCCAACGGGGTGCGAAGCATGTTACACCCAACCACCCCCGTGCTGGGAGTAAACAAGGAAGGATCCCCGACCAAGCACATCTAACCATAACACAAGACTAACTCCAGACGTAATATCAAAAGACCACACAGAAACTAAGCAACAATAAATCACCAAAGGTCATAACAATAAACCACTTTTGAACCATAACAATAAATCACTTTCCAAATAATACAACAATAATTCATGAAACACATCATCAATAAATCTCAAGCCATAATATCAATAAACTACATCCAGATGACTTCACTAAAACAACACAAATGGAATGTTAGAGAAGAGTGTCATCGCATGGCTTAACATGGATTATCCAGACAACCTATCACAAGGTGTCACCTCCATCTATACATGGATTATCCAAACAACCTAGTTCAAGGTGCCGCCTCCATCTATGGTTCTCCTGACAGCCTATCTCAAGGCGCCGCTCCATAAGGTTACTCATGCAGGATCGTTAACCTTTCGTGAAGACAAGGTAACGATCTTGCCAACCATGGCCTTCTCGGTCCCCTTTAGTCTGTGATAGCACTAACAAGCAGACGAGGCATCACAATTATCTTATTAATGTTTAATCCCCACCCAAGATTAATTACTTAGATTATCACTGGTCACTCTAACTCTATGTGGGTTACCCTGACAGCCCCTTTGTGTGTCGGCCCCCACTTAGAGCCACTCTCTCTAAACACTCAACACAAAATATCCAACACAAAAGGATTGTACCAACAAGAAATACTGAACCAATCAAATGGATCTTCCGCGAGGCATAACCAAACCATCTCACCAAAACATATGAACAACATCCACAAAGGGTACAATCCAAGTGTAAACTAAAATCACAACCATGGACCCAAAATAAGCCAAAATCAAATTGCAAAAATCAATACAACATCACTATTCCCACCTCTGGAAGTCCTAAGAAACAACTTAATTCCCTAAAACGGGATAAGCTAACTCTAGGGTTTCCCACATGACAAAAACCCAAAAAGAGAAAACCCCAATAGATTCACCAATAATCTCGAGAGAAAGCAATTACATACAACGTCATATAAAACACTTCCAAAACACAATAATTTCATCAAATAAATAAATCAACAACTCGAGAATATTTGATTCAAATCAAAACACATCGTTTATTTCTAGTTTTCTCAATTAAACTATAACATTGTAAACTTTAAAATTATCAAATTTATTTCCTAACCATAACAATATAAATAGCTTTCCAATATATACATATATTTATATATATATATACATGTATATACGCCTTTATACGTATATACATATATACTTATACAAAAATAAGATATATATATTAAAAACAAATATTTAAAACTCATTAAAAAAAAAATTAACAAATAATATATATATATATAAATAAGATATATATATTAAAAACAAATATTTAAAACTCATAAAAAAAATAAAAATTAACAAATAATATATATATATATATAAAATAATAACCAATTAATATAAAAATCGCATGAATATTAAATCAAAATTTAAATACCAAATGAAACAGCTCGCAGCACATAATACATAAGCCACAGTACTTAGTACTGTGGGGGGGGTACGCAGCCCCCATAGGCTGCGACCAACAGCCTTGGCTACCATGCGCAGCCTTGGCTGTTGTGTGCAGCCCGTGGTCGACTGCGTATAGCCGACCACAGGGGTCGTGGGGGGTACGGCTTCGGCCGACCTCCCACCCCCATATAATTTTTAATATTTTTTTTTTTTAAAATAAAATCTTTTATAATATAAATCTTTTAACATGTATTTCGTTTGGGACGAAATACGAAACGAATTTGAAATAAACACATTTAAAATGCACAATTTAATTCTATACATAAAATTCAAAATTCAAAATAAATATAAATTTATTTATATATATATATTTACAAAAAGAATAGAATATTGTATATATATATATATGTAAGAGATTCAAACAAATCATATAATTAAATTGTTTTATTAACAGATCCCAATATAGATCTGGACATACAAATTCAACCAATAATAAACAAGATTTTCTCTTTCAAAATAATTATTTCCACCACTTAGTTTTATTGAAGAAATCTTGAAGGTTTCACTATAATTTCCTACAGAGGACTCAAAGGATTTAATACAAACAACTTTTCAATCACAGAACCACTTTCAAAAGAAATAGAGGAAATGGATTTTTCAAACACAGCAAACCATATATTGTTTATAGAACAATAAAATAATAATAAATTAAAAGAAGAAAACCTGGAGTTTTGTTCGATGTAGAATCCCCTCTGTGGCTTCTTCTCAAATTCCTGTCTTCAGCTCCCTCCTGAACCAATCATTTCTTCAAAATAATTCTTTTACCCAGAAGCACAAAAAAAAAAACTATTTTTCTTTTCTACATACAATAATCAGAAAACCCTTCTGTGTGTAAAAAAACTCCCCCACAATAAAAATCAATAAAAATAAATAAAGCTCATCATCTTTTTCCTCAAAAATCCTCCTCAATCATTGGTTTTTTTCTTGCTTTTAAAAGCACACACTTATCTCACAATTTTAATTAAAAATTAATTATTTTCTCAAGATATTATCCACACAAGATTTTCTAATTTAATATCAGGAAAAAGATAATATATAATTATCACCATCATTATTAATTTAAATTAATTATTTACACTTTTAATTAATTAAATAACTTTAAATTTACAATATATATAAAACTCAACATTTAACTAACTTACAATTTAATCAAAGCAATGAAACAACATTAATTAATCTTATAAAATAAAGATTAATTAGATAACCACTAACCATAGATAAAATAATTAATCAACAATCAAACTACACAAAGGCAAGGACAAAACCTTAATCATGACACAACAAAACTTGCACGGGAAGACAGACTTGGGACGGGGACACTTCCTTATCAACTCTCTTTTTCAACATTATACTCGTTGGGTTAATTTAATGCTCGCCCTATCCTGCCGAAACAGGTGGAATCGAGACTTAATTCCTACAATTCCTGCATACCAATAAATGTCAAGTAACATGTATATATATAAAATCAAAAACATCATATCGTGAGAAGGAATTGCAGCGTAGCGGGGCACTCATAAACGAATGGTGCTACACTGTCCTCTCACCAAAGCTATACTAACAAATTACAATATCAAATATGAAATAACATTTCTAAACTAACTGATCACATCATACACTAATTACTAAACCACTGCATCACAATGTATTACTGAAATTGAATTAAACATCACCAAACCAAACAATAAGTAATAACAATCACAGTCTCAAAGTATCAAGCAAAAGCACAGGAGTATCAAATCCAAACAACATGAGGGGTATTACATTCATAGTCGCCTCCCTGTGGGCGGCTGTGGGCAGGCTCCTTCCCCCCCCTCCCCCCCAAATTTAATAAATAATTTATTTTTTTATAAATATTTTTTTATAAAAAAATTCCTCTGTTCTGAAATCTCCATAATGAAAATTTTAACAGGAATTTTTTTTTTTAAAAGAAACATTTCCACATAATTTTCCCCAGTAGATTCTATAATAAATAAATGTGTATATGTATGTATATATATATATATATATATATTGACAATATATATATACATACACAAAATTTTCATTTAACAGATGAATTGAACAAATTATCCTAACAGAGAACACTACAGCAAACCATTTTCAAGGAAAAACAAAATTTTATTGATTTTAAATTCTGGAAATTTCAAATCTAAACAAAGGGGTTTTCCAAATGTCTTTTTTTTTGTTCCTATTTCCATTCTCTATTGCTGAACTCTCATTTGCCAAAATTTATTGCAAGAGTTTGTATTTTCCACAAGAATCTAAAAAATTTCATGTGTTCAACAGAGTTTTCAAATTGTTTCCAAGCAAGTTTTCAAAATTGAAAATGCAAATTTTCAAAACAATAAACAAGGAAGAACCTGTGATCTGAAGCTTGAAGAAGAAAGGTTGAGCTTCCCTGCAAGATAATTTTTCCAAAGCTCTTCCAAAGTCTTCACCCAAATCCAATAATGCATCCAAAATATTAAAAAAAACAAGAAAACCTCCATTCTTTTTGCAACCATCTATATCTTTTCAAAATGAAAAATCTTCCCCAAATTTAGTCAATGCCCTCTAAAATATCCCAGATATTTTCTTTTTCCAAAATAAAATAATATCTTCATTCCTATTCTCCACACTTAGTCAATATTTTACAAATATCTTCTTTTTCTCCACCATAGATATTTCTTTTATGCATTCACAAGATATTTACTTTTAAATCATTTAAAACAAAATTTAATTTAAAAATAGATTTAAATCATTCACTTTATGTACTTTTCAAATACACTTAAACTATTCACTTAATGGATTAACAAATTAATTTATTTACTCCACAACTAAATTTAATTAATCAATTCAACACAATTAATTTAATTTACCAATACAATAAATCTAATCCAAGATTAGATTATTTTATTAATTCAATTAAATTAATTAATAAATTAAATAACATTTCTAACATTATAACTAGATTTATTTAATAAACAACTTAAATACATGAAGCCATTTATTTACCTTTTCCACTTGCAATTAAATGAAATCAAGGAAAGATGAACAACAAAGAATCAACTTAACCCGACTAAAACCTGACGACACACTATGACTAGGGTGATGACTTGGCACGGAAAACCTAGCTGCTATCTCCCAATCGAATACTGTTGGCCAATGGACACGCTAAACCCTGTGAAACCAGGTGGAGTCAATATCATGTACCTGTCAACCTGCGAACAAAGAGTATATCGAACATGCATATATATATAGAACATAATAAAACACACCGTGAAGAGGAAATCGCAGAATCGTAGGGCACTCGCAAGCGAGTGATGTGATCTCGTCCCCTTCACCAATACACTCATCATAGACTGACAGTTCCATCATAAACAAATATCTCATGCAATAACATGTTACAATGACTAATCATCATTACACCAATTAAAACATGTCAAATAAGACATCAAATAAGATACATTACATCACACAAATAGACTATCGCTCTATAAATAGCGATCAAATAACACACACATGATAAAATATCCCAATAACCAAAAGGCACATCAAAGCAAACAAGGACACACCGTCCAGCCAGAAAGCAAAACAGAGGGGTATTACAGTAGATGTTACAATGAAGAAATGCAAGGCATGGTTGGTGGCAATAGGGTATTCCTAGGTAGAGGGAATAGATTTTGGTGAGATCATTTATCCTAATTTAAATTACATTATGATGTTGTTATCCATAGCTATAAAATTTAATTTTAGTGTGGATTAGATGGATGCAAAGACTAAATTTTTATGTGGAAATTTAGTGGATAAAATCTATGATTTATCTTGAATAATTTAAGGTGAAGGGAAAAGATCATCTAATTTGTAGATTGAAGAGGTCTCTTTATAGGTTGAAGTAGTCACCACATGTATATGGTATCAAAAAAATTAATGCATATGCATTATAACTAGAATTTATAAGTAGTAATATTGATCATTATGTTTACAAAATAGGTTGGAAATCATTTCTAATCATTACTTTATATGTTTATGATGTGATAATTATTGGAAACAATAAAGTATTGATTAGGAAACATAAGTCTCAATTTTATACTAGATTTTACATGAATGATCTAGGTACTACAAGTTACATGGTATGAAGATCCATATAGAGACAAGGATACTAGGAAGCTATGGTTAAAATAGAGGAAATATCTTGAGACTCTTTTGTGGTAGTTTAGAAAGTAGATAACAATCTTGTAAGTATCCTTGTATTGGGAGGTACTAAGTTGAGTTTGGATTAGTGACATAATTATATGGAGGCTTTGGAGGACATGTGAATTGTTCTTTATACAATTTTTGTAGGTATCCATATGCATGTAATGGTTTGTACAACCCAAACATTTCCCAAGTAGTGGCAGTTCTATACATAGGCTCATGTCAAAGTGTAGAAAAAGAACATTGGATTTAAGTTTATATAGTTTTTAGATAATTGAAAGGAAATTTGGATTACTATTTGTGTGAGGGGGGAATCTACGAGTATAAATAAGATCAAAACAAGGAATAGAAGCTAATCTAATCCAAAATAATGATCAAGATTAATTCCTTCACTCACGAAATGAACTATTAAGAACGTGGAATTCAAGAAATGTAAATGAAATAAAACAAGAACAAATGCATTCACTAAACTAAATCATTACCCATCCCATGTTGGAGTGTATTCACGAAGATGTGGTTGTGTGTATCAATGTGAAGCCTCTATTGTTGATTGTGAGAGTTTTGAAGTGTGTGCACATGCGTTTGATCAAAGATGCGTTGAAGCTTTGTCAATGTTGTTTATGATCTTGGCATCACTTTGTTGTATAAACTGTATTGATTCTCTGATCCTTTTTTGTGAGGAAAGAGGTTTGTTATATAGAAATTGTGATTTGAAATGGACGATTAGGATTGCATAGTAGAATATCTTGATTGATGGTCGAAAGATGTTGATAGGATTTAGATGGACATAATATATGCAAATTTATTGCATGATTAGTGTGATTGAAGAATGGATTGATCATTCAAGAATAGATTGATCTGTTAGGAAATAGATTGAGCAATCAATGATTTGTAATTTTCTTAATCAGGAAAGTGGGTGATGATAATTAATCAATTGATTAAATTAATTAATCCTTTTTGGAGTTGAACATGCAAATCAAGTTTGACTTTTGCAAACAAAGTTGCATTTTTTTTTATTTGATTTTTGATGATGTTTTTAATAATTAAATTCGATTATTCAATTTTTTGGAGTGAAAGTGATAAATTAAATTATTAAGCTTTAATAATTAAATTGACTTAGGGGAATAAAATGAATTAGCGACATAATTAAATAATTGGCGTTATTTAATTAATCAAGAGGAATAAAGTTAAATTCTAGGACTTTATTCAATAAATGAAATTTATTTAATTGGTGAAAAGAGATGAAAAAGTGAATTAATTAAATAATGTAATAGTATTCAATAAATAGAGGAAATTAGGGTTTTTTTTATATAAATGATGTGAAATGTTGATTTCAGGATGAATTAATTAAATAATGTTAAATCACTTAATTAATAGACGAATATGAGAAATGACGATAATTAAATAATAATGTATTATTTAATCAGAAGAGTGAGAGTTAGTTGAATAGTGTTTGTTTGCTAGTCAGGACAATTTTAGGTGTCTACACTATTTATGTTACCATGGTACTAATGATGTTGAAAAGGAATTGAACATATAGGGGTTTGTTAATTTTGATTGGATTGGAGATATTGATAATCGAAGGTTGACAAGTTGATATGTCTTTATTCTATTTGGAGTGGCAGTAAGTTGAATGAGTAAGTAGCAATAGATAGTTTCACTATCTACAACTAAAGTAGAGTGTATGGTAGCAACACATGCTTGCAAAGAAGTGTGGTTACAAAGACTAGGTAACAATACTAGCCTTAAGAGTGATACATTATTGAATTATGATTCTTAGAGTGTAATTAGTCTAGTGTGATTCTATAATATGCAACACAAGGTAAAATATCACTAGATATGCACTCATGATTATCACATTTCTATTTAGTTGAAAAGGGATCCTAGGTCTAATGCATAGATCACTAACATCAATCCTTTTTCAAAGAACATTGGGATGTGAATCAACAAGGAGATTAGATCGAATTTCAACCTTGAGGGTGAGTCAATAAGCCTCGGATTTGATCCCTTTCTGCCTTGGAAATTGACTATCCAATTGATTTGATTGTATTGACCTAATGAAACTATGAGACCTAACCTGAAAATGTCACTTTTTAGTAATAAAGAAACTATAAAGCTAAATTCCAACAACAAATCTGAGAAAGGCAGAGTTTTGTACACCTGTCATACAAATATGAGCCTAATTTTGGAGGACTAAGCCACCTAGAGTGACTATTTCCTTGTAATTGGATTTGAAATATATTTTCATAGCCCAAGGTGTGCTCATAGCCTTCTTTCTTATGGTCCTCACAATCAGATCTTCATTGGGTACTAAGATAACTGAGTTTCTGTGTATTGTCAAGTTGTAGGGTTTGAATGCAACAATGAGTAAATGACCTTCAATATCCCTCCAATCTTCCTTAGATCTGAAACCTGCACATTCAAAGAGAGAGGAAGAGTTGTGCCATATAGGGACTTGCCTCATTCAAACTCCGTGTTGGTGTTTCCACTTCCACAATGGAAATTTTAATTAAAGAGAGCTTATCCTTTTGAGGGATAAAGGCTAAACGAAAAAATGAATGATGAATCAACAATGGACTGTAACTCACCACTTAGATCTAATATCCTTGAAGGAATGAAGTCATGCACATCTCCTCAAGGCTTTATTTTCTTGAAAGACCTACAAGGGTTAGTACAAAAAAAATGATAGCATAAACATAAACAAACTCACATGAAACTTGACATGATGCTTCACTATTGAAATACCACAATAAATCTGCTCTTGACTTGATAATAATTGCTTGATAATGATCTTGCTTCCAAAATTGCCTCTTCTTGCTAGATATATTTCAAATGATGCAATGACTAGGTATTTATAGGCTATTACTCTAATTTCCCAAAAATTAAATCCTAATAGTCGATATTTGACATTTGAAATTCAAATAATAAAATGCCAAATCCGACATATTAAAATCTGGAGGCAAAATAGGGGGACCAAGTCACCTAGGGTGACTTTGTCCTAGCCCTATTTTGTAGGATGTAAAGTGTTGTGAGAAAAATATTAAATGTTTGCCTTGGTTTTGCAAATGGGTTTTCTTGGTAAATGTCCAAATGGGCCATGGAATGCATAATTTAGGACATTAGATATACAATTAGGTCCAATTACTTAGGAGGGAGCGAAATCTAGTGTGAAATTTTCAAGGGTGACAATTTACGATGCTACAACTTCATATGATCATTAGGAAACTCATGAATGAATGAAAATTGTATCTAAAAGGAAAGGATGGTCACTAACTGTAGACACTTAAATTTGACTAACACATTTCTTCCAAAACATATTATTTTCTCTCATATAGCCTAGTCAATTTATCTTCAACATTTAATTAAATAATTTTATTATTTAATTAAATTAATAATTATTTCCCTTCATCTTGATAATTAAATATTTTTTAATTATTTAATTATTCTAATATCAAATTTTCCTTCATCTCCACTTTAATTTAATTTTCCTTCATTTAATTATTTATTAATTACCCATGCATTTCCACCTCATCAACTGACTGAGACTTACATTCAGTCCACCCCTTAATCAATCTAGCCAACTCTCACTCACTTCAAGTTCATTGAGCAATCATTTTTTTCTACTAACCACTAGTCACACTTATCTCTTCAATCAATTATCCTAACAGATGCATACAATCAATTAGCTACAATCAAGAGATTAGTTAACTCCTCATCAATTATGAGCCTTTGATCTTTCCAATCCTTCATCATATTTTGACCGGTCATTGATTGGTATCACCAAAAATCTATAAATTCAGCCCTTCTATCATCTATTACTCTTCTCTCATCATTGTGAAGAAACTATACACATATTATTAGTGCTTTGTGCTACAAAATATTAGAGAAATTACTACTAAACTTTTCTCTAGGGTGTAAAGAGGAGAACAATGGAGCTAAGCTAAGGCAGTTATGTGGAGTTGTGTGTGTACAAGTTTGTTGTATTTTATGGTGATTGCAATTTGTCTTAATGCTCTATTGGTGTGATTTGTGAATTGATTATGAATTGTGTTATTTTCTATTTGATTATTCAATTTCATAGTCATTTTTTAGGTCACACACTAACCATTTCTATGAAACAAGGAAAAGATAAGACATGATAGAACAAAGCCTCCATAGAAAACATATCCTTATCCTTAATAGAGCATATCATGAGAGTATCAAGGATAGAATGATGGCATATTATAAAAGATATAAACATATCAAAATCAACAATGTGTACATGCATAACAGCTAAGGAGAATGACATAGAAGGATCCATAACTTGGTAGATTAACCAATTGTGGGAGAGTAGGATAAAATATGTGTATTGCTATGCATACCCAAACCCTAATCAAGGTTTAACAAGAATATGTTATTAAATTTTAATCCAAACCTTAGGAAATCTAAAAGAATGATAATATCAAATTTAAAAACCATATGTAAGAAGTGAAGGTATATCCCTAAGGTCAAACCTTGAGCCCGGTATAAACATATGTGAATCTAGGATAATTAAATAAATACATAAAAATACATCACAATTAACCTATATTAAGTAAATATCATCTAGGAATTAATAATTAAAATAAATTCTTAGAAATTAAAGGTGAAGGGATATGCACTTAGCTTTGAGATCCATGATTAAGAATAGTTATAGTGTCACATAAAAAAGATTCACATAGTTTATAAAATGTCACAAATTTAGAAAATATGTTAAGTTTATTGAATGTCAAACTTGTGTTGTGTGAGATTGATCTTGTATTCCATGATATTAATTCAATGTGTAAAAATGATATGAAGCTTGTAGGATTGGTTTAGGTGATTGTAGATAGTTGGAAATTGTGTCCTCCCTATATCTAATCTTTATTGAAGCATAAGAATTGTTATGTTGGAAAATACCTTTGGGAGATTATCCTATTGCAAGGGTCATGTTCTGGACTAGGTCTATTGTCTTTGTTAGACCAACTCACATTCATAGAATAATAACATAGATAACCATCTCAATCATGTAACTTTCTTATATTAGTTTTACATAGATTCCATTGTCTTGGTAAGACTAGCTTCACATTCATAGAATAATAACATAGACAACTATCTCAATCATGTAACTTTCTTATATTAGTTTGACATAGATTAAGGTTCTTTTTAGTACTCCAAGATAATTTTTCCCTAACATAATTTAATCCTTGAAATGTAAAGGATTTTTATATATGAATTATATTTCTTACTTGTGAATTAATGCATATTGAATACCTTTAAATACCCAAACACAAAAATTAATCATGTAAATATGTACCGAGTCATGTTATAATGGAAATTGAAGCAAGTGGGAGTTAATAAAATTTGAATTTTAAGTTTTAAATTTTGGGAGTCAATTTTATAGGAGCAAACCAACATCCTACAAAACCGACATGGGATAAGGGAGTGTAAATATCAAGGTGAGGAATGAATGTCTAGATATGGAGTAATGATAGACATAATAATAAGCTACTAAAGCAAGTGTATAAGAGTAAGTGCACAAATTTGTGACACTTGATTAAGATGCCACTTTTGTTTTTTTACCTGAATGACCATTTGGTGAGCGCCAAATGGATTGAATGATCGAGCCTAAGGCTTGGTCATCCCAAGCCAAGTTTGGTGAGCGCCAAATTTGATGTTTTCCAAATGTGAATGATCACTTTTTAGAATGCATTTTCTTTCTCTTTTTTTTCTTTGTCTTTATCTTTCTATGTCAGTGAAACTATATACATGAAAGTATAAGTTGACATTTACATATAGACATTTACTTATATTTTAAGTTATATTTCATGTATATAGTTTAATGATGTTTGAGAGTGGTTTTGGATCTCTTGGAGTTATAATGAAAATTCTAGTTTTTGGAAGGTCTTATAATTTTTCAGACTTAGTCATATTTAATTAATCAACATGTCAAATTTTAGTAATTAGAAGATCAAATTTTAGTAATTAATAAGTTGTATCATCTTTCTCTCTCTATCTCACTGATTGTTTATCTCTTATGCCCTAAACCTCTCTCTCTCACTATCTCCATCCCTTTATCCATCTCTCTCTCCCTTGAGCTCAAGACCTACCTCTCTACTTGCCCATCCTTCTCTCTCTCTCTCTCTTCCTCCCACCTGCCTTCCCTCTCTACTTCTCTCCATCTAACTTATACCTCTATACCTCTTTCTCTCTCTCCCTCCCTCCCCTCTCTCAATCTCTCCACCTTCCTCCTCTCTCTCTCTCTCTCTCTCTCTCTCTTTCTCTCTCCCTACTTTTATATACCTCACCTCACTCTCCTTCCCTCCTCCCCTCTCTCTCTCTACTTCTATCCATCTCACCTCACTCTCCTTCCTCCTCCTCCTCTCTCTCTACTTCTATCCATCTCACCTCACTCTCCCTCCCTCCTCTCCCCCTCTCTCTCTCCTTCCCTATCTACTTCTCTCAATCTCTCTCTCCATCTCTACCTCTCTCTCCCTCTTTCCCTCTCTCTCAATCTCCCACCTTATTCCCCTTTTTGTATCACATCAGATAGAGAGATAGACATAGACATAGACAAAGAGAGGAGGGAGGGAGAGGTGAAGAGGTATAGGTGAGATAGATAGAAGTAGAGAGAGAGAGTGGTAATATAGAAAGAATTAGAGAGATATAGGTAGAGAGAGGAAGAGGGGAGATAGATAGTAGAGAGGGAAAGAGAGGTAAGGAGGGAGAGAGAGAGAGAGAGGTGAGATAGAGAGAGAGAGAGGAGAGATAGAAAGAGGGGAAGGGAGGGAGGGAGACAGAGACAGAGAGAGAGAGAGAGAGAGAGAGAGAGAGAGAGAGAGAGAGAGAGAGAGAGAGAGAGAGAGAGAGAGAGAGTGGTAGGAGTGATGGAGGAGGAGGTATAGGTAGTGAGAGGGAGAGGGGAGATAGAGGTAGAGAGGTAGGTATAAAGAGAGTGGTAGGGAGTTATAGAGAGAGAGGTAGGTAGAGAGAAGTAGAGAGGGAAGGAGAGATGGAGGGAGAGGTAGGGATGGAGAGAGAGAGGTAGGTAGAGAGAGGGATGTGGGAGATAGAGAGAAGTAGAGAGGGAAGGAGAGGGAAGGAGAGAGGGAGGGATGGAGGTGTGTGTGTGTGTGTGTGTGAGAGAGAGAGAGAGAGAGGGGGGGATGAACATGTAGAGAGGTAGGGAGAGAGAGAAAGGGATGGAGATAGTGAGAGAGAGAGAGAGGGGTCTAAAACATAAGAGATAAATAATGAGTGAGATGGAGAGAGTGAAAGATACAATTTGCTGATTAATGAAATTTGACCTCCTAATTACTAAAATTTGACATGATGTTTATTGAAATTTGACTGTATGAAAAATCATAAGATCTTCCAAAAATTAGAATTTACATTATAATTCCAAGAGACCTAAAACCACTCTGAAACATCCTAAAACTATATACATAAAATATAACTTAAAGTATAAGAAATTAAATGTCCATATGTAAAGTTTAACTTATACTTTCATGTATATAGTTTTATTGACATAGAAAGAGAAAGGCACAGATAAAAAAGAAAAAAGAAAGAAAGAAAGAAAATGCATTCTAAAAAGTCATCATTCACATTTGGAGAGCGCCAAATTTGGCACTTGCCAAATGGTTTGCATTGGGAAATACCAACCCTTTGGGTTGGATTTTCCTTGGGCATCCAACCCAAAGGATTGGACGACCATTTAATGCCAAAGACATGTTTTCTGAAAAGGTAAAAAAATTTCACACATTTTTTGTCATATTTTTAGGAGTTATTGCAATTGACTTTTTAATTTTCAAACATGAAAAAAAATGTAAAGGAGCCTATGTAATTAGAGTATTAGAAGAGGTAATTTAATTTACCCTACCACCTCATAATAGAAAATGATTATATGATTATATATATATGTAACCACCGCCTCATAACCACCTCATTATGAGATGGTGGTTATATATATAATGAATAGTTACCTGTTATTGGTTAAAACTAAGTATTAAATTTTATTTGTGCATATATTAATGTGTAGATTTAGTGACATTGGAAAGGTCATTCAAGGAGGCAGCAAATCTACACATTAAGATATGCACAAATAAAATTTAATACTTAGTTTTAACCAATAGCAAGCAACTATTCATTTTCATATTAATTTACCCTACTACCTCACAATAGAAAATGGCTATATATATATATATATCCATGTCATTCAAGCCATTCACAGAGTTAAAATTTGATTCAACAAATTAAAATTTTAAAAAATGATTTTTGAAGTGAATATTCTTAATATGAACCAATAGAAAAAAAGATAAATGACATTTTTATAATTATGATATTGCTATCAGGATTCAACCGTGTAGTTTCGAGTCAAACTCATTGACCCATGTTTCATGAGTAGTGGTTCAACAAGAACCCATCTCTCATGATATCAAATGGTCCACTTAGCACTCATTGCATCTAGGTGATGCTCATGTAGGTGAAGCATCACCATCCCGAGGTCACCCATCCTACATCGCCTGTACTCAATCACGACTTAACCAGGAGTTTTCCAAGGTTGGGCTCCTCGGGCTTTGAGTTGTTAACACCTACTTGCAAACCTTGCTAGCCTTATGAACCATTCATAATAGAGCCCCTTTAGCTCATCAATTGATAAGTAGGAGGTATTTCCACAAGCAGGTCAAATTACATGCCAGTTACCGATTCAACCGTAGTTTCGAAGTCAAACCCTTATTGACCATGTTTCATGAGTAGTGGTTCAACAAGAACCCATCTCTCATGATATCAAATGGTCCACTTAGCACTCATCAGATCTTAGGTGATGCTCACAGAGGTGAAGCACTGGTCCGTCCCTAGAGGTCACCCATCCCAGTACTGCTCCAGCTCAAGCGCGCTTAACCAGGGAGTTTTCTCCAAGGTTAAGCCCGCTTTAGTTGTTACCCCATTTGCAAAACCTTAACAAGTGTTGTGCCTTATAACCATTCATAATAGAGCCCCTTTTAGATGCAATGAGTGCTAAGGGATTATTTGATATCATGAGAGATGGGTTCTTGTTGAACCACTACTCATGAAACATGGGTCAATGAGTTTGACTCGAAACTACACGGTTGAATCCTGATAGCAATATCATAATTTGACACGCTGTGGAAAAATACCTCCTACTTATCAATTTTTATAATTATTTAAAATACAAAATTAATTATAGATTATATGATTGTTGCTTAATTTTTTTAATTCTATATATTCATTGACTAAACTAAAAAAGAACATTAAATGAAAATAATAAAATAACCCCATATTGATATAATTTTCTTAAGATAGTCTCTAATGTTTTTCTAACATGAATACGTGTAAATCTAACTACTTCACATTGGTTGCATTTAGTGTTATTAAAAATGGAGGAAAGTTAATGTGAAGTATTTAGTTCCAAGTTGGGTGGCAGGAACTGGTATTGATTACAAGTGCCAGTGCAAAAATATAGCATTCATTACCATGCAGGCTAGCGGCGTTGGAATTTGGAATTGTCAATACAAGCAATTGTTGATAGTAATATGTATTTCATGGATGTCTTTACTGGGTGGCTTGGTTCTGTAAATGATTCTAGACTTCTATGAAATTCATGCTTTTATAGACTATGTGAAGGTGGACAAAGATTAAATGGTCATGCAGTGTCAACCGACTCACTAAATATGAGAGTGCATTATTGGTGATGGCAGATATCCATTGTTTTTTATTAGTGTTTAACAGGTTTTGATGGGACCAAAAACCCATTACAACATGGTTTTGAAGGGCCCCAAAACCCTATCCAAGAGAGTCAAGTTGTAGCAAAGATAATTCATAAGCCAACAATAGCCCCCTAGTAGTCGCACCAAGAATAAAGCAAGACAACACAGGATACACAAAGAAAGGCAAGGACCTAGAGCCCATTAACCAATTACAACGAGGATTTAATTGGGCCCATAAACCCAAAGGTTTTGCAGGGACCTTAAACCCTTAACCACGTATTTTAGGGACCTTGAACCCAAAAAGCTACCATGATCAATCAGATATAGACACAGCCTAGCAACAACAATCTAACTGCATAGAAGCAAAATACGCTTGTCAAGCCGAGAACCCAACTCACACTCCACCTCTAAAGGAGGGAACTCCCCTCTATTAGAGACGAAGATATGACCATCTTTTCCACCAAAGCCAAAATTTTCTAGCAACCTCAACCTCCACCTCCACCTCCATAGGAGAAGCGTCCACCTCAAAAGGATCTACAACTGAGGAAACCAGAAACAAATATTCCCCAACTCCACCTCAATAGGAGTGAAATCCACCTCAATAGGATTCACGGAGAAAGCCAACATTCCAACAGAAAAGGTACCTACACCATCCTTTGGAATGCCCAACAATCAGAATAAAAGGTGGAACAAAAAATAAAGTTCAAACAACCAAACCACCACAAAAGCTTTGAGCATTAAACTCAACTGGGTGTGTTGACATGGTTAATTACACCATTTAGTGGGGGTCTAACAACAAACCCAACATAATTCAATTTGAAGTTGTCATCAACACACATTGTAGTAGAGTGTGCATTTGGAAGGCTAAAGAGAATGTGACAAATTTTACAATCGAAAATGTGGCATCCAAATTTGAAAATGGTCCCAAAAGCCATTGTTTGTTGTTGTATATTGCATAATATGACATTAGACATTGTGCAGGATGAAGATGCTTTTGCTCGGAATGGATAAAATATGCCAACCAATGAATTAGTTGATCCACTTGCAACAGTTGCTCAAGAAGCATTAATGCCTTTTGTAAATGCTGATATGAATAATGTAGACATGTAGAGCCATAAAAACCAAAAGCTTAATTGATTTTGTATGGATGTAATAGATCTCAAGACATGTTTTCAATTTTGAATTACTTTTGTAATTGTTTATATTGTTTTTCGTTAATTTTTTCTCCTTATATGAATGCTAAGATTTCTATGTGGGAGATAAAAGGCCTCAAATTTGTGTTTTCTTTTGAATTGGAAGGTGTAATATATAAATTTTGAATTCATGTGATGTGAATTAGACAGTACATTGCACCTTCTAATAGTCTTCTTGAGCATTCATGAGTAATATTACAAAGTACTAATTTTCACGCAACCATATTGTGCGTTGCATTCTTTTATATTTCTCTAACTGCTTTTGATTCAATGAGATTGGTCCAAAACATCAATTTAGAAAAATACCCAATTATTTCCAGAAGTAACTTTTTGTATGCTTAAATTCAATTCAATTAAAATAAATATTAATTTTCTTCAAATATGGCATAACCAGATAGTTTCTAGTATATTGTGATGTACTCATGTAAATGCCACTATTCATCAAAGACTTGTCACTGTTGAATCCATTATTACAAGAACAAAGAATCATATTCTGCATCTTCATTCATTCTCTATGTCAAAGAATTTGAATGTTGAGCGCCAGTTGGCAGTAGTTTTCAAAGATAAACTGTCACGTTTTTTTACAAGACTATCCTGAAATGCTACCAGAACCAGCTTGTTCAAGGGTGCATTAGCCTGAAAATTGTTGGCTGTAAGTAATGAGCTTAAATTATCTAGTTTATATTTTTTCAAAAAACTAATCAAGCTATACTTCTAAATCTTTAATATCCTCATACAAAAAACCAATTGGAAGATACAGAGATCAACACATATTGAGTTTCAAGTACTGCAGCATATTCATTCTCTTAACATCATTGAATTTATTTGAGCTTCCACAAATAAGAACATGAACATGAAACTTGCTCATTGAATATATACTTCCCAATTCAAATACCATTTCCAAACGAAAGAAACAAGACAACAACTTTCAGATGAAAATTCTACATGCATTAGTTGCACTAAAATTCAAATTTTTAATGATTTGAGTTCAAATTTTTACTTACAAGCTCAAATGTCATACATATCAAATGCAGGTGCAAGAGAAGTTTCTTCCTCGCATTTGAGGCTACAACAATGATGACTTGATTACTGAATGCATAAAATTGATAAATGAAAAATGAATTTATAAATTGTTTAAATTATGTTTTCGAGAACTAATATGCCTCCAAAATCATGATAGAGCTAGTCCAATAGATAGAGATATGTTCAATAATATATTGTTTTTGTTTTTATTTATTTGAGGTTTAACCAATTGCTTCCATACTGACTCAGATAAAAATCATAATATTTTTTATACAGTGGTTTGAAAAACAATAAAAAATATATCAATATTAAAATTTCAGAACTTAAATTTCTAAGCATAATTGCAACATTAAATCTATGGGACCACCAACTTCCTTAAATTTCAGAGCTTAAAATTTTAAGTAAAACTACAATACTAAATTCATGGGACCACCAAGGTCCCTAAATTTCGAAGCTTAAATTTATAAGCAGAATTGCAACTAAATCCATGAGACCACAAACTTTAAAATATTCCTAAAAAAGTTCAGCAGCATCCCTGAAGACTTTTTAGGAAGCCCCCTCCACATGACCTTGCCCTAACCTTGCCCTAAGCAATCATTTAAAATTGCACAACTAAGTAATAATTATCCTAAAAATCTAACTAACTTATCTAGAAGAATATTTTAGTCAGAATATTCTACACTAACACATATTTTGAAGCTGATGCAATCAGCAACGTGGATGTATAGTGACTGGCAATCCGTGAGCGAAACTAAGCGTGATCCCCAACTGTGGCGTAGAGATGCGATCTTTGTCGAGCAACTGGACTCGATATCGAGGAAGGAGAGAAGCCACAACCCATTTCATTTGCAGGAATGCGAAATCCTTGCCGAGACACACTCTCGGCCCTGCGTTAAAGACCGGGTATTTATATCCCGTTTCGCCCACAAACACGCCCTCTCTCAGCCATCTCTCCGGCTTGAAATCTGCACAATCGTGACCCCATATGCTCTTCATCCTTCCCATGGAGTAGATGGGGAATATGATATTACTGCCCTTCTTCAAGCGCGTGCCGTCAGGCAAAACCTCTTCTTGTGTCGCCTGCTTCCAGTTAATGGGGAGCGAGGGGTACAGCCTCAATGTTTCCGTCAATGTGGCCTGCAAGTAATGCATCTCTTTCACCTCCTCTACGGTTAATTTGGCTCGGTTTCCTCTGATCCGCCTGATTTCGACCAGGATCTTTTCTTCTGCGAGTGGATGTTTGGAAAGCAGGAAGAAGAACCAGCAAAGAGCGATGGAGGTGGTGTCCCTTCCTGCGAGTACGAAGCTGAGTGTAGCGTCTCGCAGGGCTTTGTCTGTCATCTCACACTCCGTATTTTCACTTTGGCTTCGCATCATTAAGGACAATAAGTCTTGCCCTCGGAAATCGCTTCTTCTGAGTTCCTTCCGTCTGGCCGTAATTACACCGCCAACAAATGAATTAATAATTTGCAGAGACGCTTTCAGCTTCCCTTCTGTGCCTATACCCAGATATCTCATGCTTTTCCATACAATAGACGGTATAATGAACCTGCAAGGTCATTTAAGTTAAAATTTAATGTATATCGTGGATAATCTTAAAATACGCGGTATAATGAACCCGCAAGGTCATTTAAGTTCACATTTATTACATATTGTGTATCGTCTTAAATATGTTTTAAGTTTTGATTTAGTTAGGTGGTTCATTTGAAATCACTCTCTATAACATCTTGATAATGAATTACAAAGTGTGATCTCAAATATTGACGCTAACAATCAAATTCAAAAACAACAACAATCACACTTTCTTCTTCGATAGGACCTACCTAATAATGTGATTTAAATTGAGTCATCTAAACAAGTCAATGCTTAAAATGTGTTGCATAAAATGAATCAGCTAAAACGCATTGTATAATGCAATTGATCTGAAATAACACATTCTAAGGTTTGACTTTGTTAAATGGCTCATTTGAAATCACTCTCTCTAACATCTTGACGATAGATCATAGAATGTGATCCAAATGTTGGTGCTAAAAAATCTCACACATTGAATCTAGAAACAATGACAACAATCACTCTTTCTTTTCCAACAAAACCTATATATTAGTGTGATTTAAGTTGGGCCACCTAAACAACTCAAAACTTAGTGTGTTTCGTGTTAAGCCAAAATGCATGAAATGAATCTATAAGGTCATACAGGTTAAAATATATTGTATAATGCAGTCGGACTTAAACTACACAATCTTAACTTTGACTTGTTTGGGTGGCTCATCTAAAATCACACTCTCTATAATATATAGAAAGTAGATCAATCCAAAACATTAATGCTAAAATATCTCATACAATCGAATCTAGAAACAACAACGACAATCACTCTCCTTCCAATAGATCCCTCCCTCCTTAATGCGATTTAAACTTAGAACGGATTGTTTAAACCAAAATACATAACAGATATTTGAGGATTGAGAAGGTGTTCACCTGTACGCTGTCGTATCCAAGGCTTGTTCGATGGCTTCTGCAATCTCCGAATGTCCATTTGTGGTTGCCAAGCTTCCTGCATCCACGCCCAAGTTCAGCATAGTCATGTTATCCAAGCCAAAACCCACGAGAATGCCCTGAAGATCCACCCTCTCCCTTGTTCGAGAGAGGATCTCCACCAGCGGAAACAGCTTGTTGTCAACTGACTGTTGGATGGTGTGGATCATCTTGTCTTTGAAAGTGAGAGAATGGAGAATGGAGCTCATGCTCTTTCCGGCGCGCTCCCATTGAGAGCCGTCTATGTTGAGGATGCCATCGCCGAGAAGATCATCAGCGACAGATTTGTAGCGGGCACCCTTTGGGAAGCTCCCAAACTTGGTCTTGAGAATGTACTCGATATTCTTGGGATCTGTGGTGACGAGAGAAAGCATGTTAGACATCCAGGGAGGCTTGAACCTCAACGTTCCCTCGCACTCTGCCAAAATCTGCGTCATCCAATCGTAAATGTCATTCACATGATGAAACACAGAGGGAAGCATACCCGCTAAAGCAACTACTCAGATCATACAGACAATCAAAGAACACAGGATGTATGTGGTTCGGCCGTAGCCTACATCCACGGGTGAAGAGAGAGAGGGATTCTTATTCATTGTTGTGTATAGAGATTTACAACGAATCTACATATAAAGGTTTACAACAGTCTTAATTAGGCAGGTACAGATTAGGATAAATCCCACAATTCATGCAATCTCCATAAATAGCTCAAAGTTATAGATAGTTACAAATCCCGCAAATCTCTCTGAATCTCTCTTCTCCAACACTCCCCCTCAAGTTGGTGCGAAAATGTCAATAGAGCCCAACTTGGACAATACTTTTTGAAACTTGAGAGCCGGAAGACCTTTTGTAAATATATCCGCCAATTGCTGAGTTGTAGGGACAAAGGTCGTGCGGATGACATTGGCTTGCACATTCTCCCGAACAAAATGGAAGTCGACTTCAATATGTTTAGTGCGCTCATGAAATACTGGATTTGAAGCGATATGCATAGCAGCTTGATTATCACAAAATAATTCAGTGGGTAGAGACGAACCATAACCAAGGTCTTGCAACAGAGCTCAAAGCCATATAATTTCACTGGTGGTTGATGCCATCGCTCTATATTCTGCTTCAGCACTTGAACGAGCAACAACACTCTGTTTTTTACTTTTCCATGTGACCAAGTTACCTCCAACAAAGGTACAATATCCAGTTGTAGACCTTCGATCAATTGGAGATCCTGCCCAATCAGCATCAGTATAGGCAGTAATAGAATTATGACCAGTCTTACGCATCCATATACCTCTGCCTGGGGACCCTTTCAGATACTGTAAAATTCTGGTGACGGCCTGCATATGTTGAGCCTTGGGAGCATGCATGAAACGACTTACCAAACTTACTGCATGAGAAAGGTCAGGTCGAGTAATGGTTAAATAGATTAACCTACTGACCAACCTTTGAAACTGACCAATATCAGGCAACAATGCACCAGTATCATCTAATTTTCCTCCACTATCCGTGGGCGTATCTGATGGCTTGATTCCAAATTTACCAGTTTCTTGTAACAAATCCAACAAACACCAGCAAGAGTGGGTAATGTGGCATCCATCAAAAGATTGCGCCTTATGTATTCATACTCAGGCTTTAGGCTACGAAGTAGAGAGAAAATTTTATCCTCTTCAGCTCGTTTCAAAAGAGTTTGGGCATCAGTGGTATGCGGACGATACAGGTTCAATTCGTCCCACAGTTTTTTAAGATTCCCAAGATGTTCACTAAAGGTTTTATCACCTTGTTGGGCTGCAGCAATTTCAAGAGTGAGTTCGAAAATAAGGGCAGCATTATTTTGGTTCCCATATAATTCAGCAATTGAATCCCACAGTTCTTTTGCTGAATTAGAAAAAGTGAAAATTTCGGCAATATGAGTTTCCATCGAATTGAGTAACCAAGATCGAACAAGCTGATCATTGGATATCCAATCCTCATATCCCGGGTCAGTAGTTTGAGGGCACGTTTTACCACCATTAACGAAACCAAATTTTTTCTTGCCACCAAGCGACAAAGTGACAGCTCTAGACCATGCTACATAATTGATACCATTTAACGGAACTGATGAAAGTCTCCAACTGGGATTCGAATCGAACTCAGCCATGAGAAAAAAAAAAGAAATAAGACGCAGAAAAAAAAACTCTTACAATGAAATCTCCGCAGCAGATTCAGAATACACTAGATTTGCACAGCAAAAAAATGTGCCCCCTTTTCTGGTAAATGTCACTGCAGATTTGAGTGGGACGGAGATTTGACCCCAAGACGTAGTCAACAACCTCCTTTAAACCATGCGCTTTATGCAAAAAAACCGCGCGCCCTTCTCTGGTACGCAGCAGATTTGGTGTAGGCTGTGTTCTTCTGCTGCAGATCTGACAGATTTGACTTGAATCGGCTCAGGAGCACAGGATGAAGTCGCACCCAAAGAGGACACAGGAAAAACGCGCCCAAGAATGATTAAATTCGCGCGGCCAGTGCCCAAAAGCTGATCAAAAAACGCGCGACCAAGAAAACCCTCAAAAAAAGGAAAAAAAAAAATCCGTTCTTCCAGAACGCGCGCCAGAAAAAGAAACAGACAAACAACTTGAAATAATGACCCGCTCTGATACCATAAAGCAACTACTCAAATCATACAGACAATCAAAGAACACAGGATGTATGTGGTTCGGCCATAGCCTACATCCACAGGTGAAGAGAGAGAGGGATTCTTATTCATTGTTGTGTATAGAGATTTACAACGAATCTACATATAAAGGTTTACAACAGCCTTAATTAGGCAGGCACAGATTAGGATAAATCCCACAATTCATGCAATCTCCATAAATAGCTCAAAGTTATAGATAGTTACAAATCCCGCAAATCTCTCTGAATCTCTCTTCTCCAACACCCGCCATTGGCCACACACGAGGTCCACAACTCCTCGTCCCATACAGGGCATGATTGTAAAGCCATACTAATAATAAGCTTACGATGACAGAAATGCCCACAGCAGCAGAAACCCCCACAGGAGCCTTGTCACACATGGAAGATGTGTCCACCATCATCATCGTATGCAGGGCATTCTGCACTGTCCTTGGGCTTTTGTGGAATATAAAGCCATTTTAGAAGGCGTTGGAACCATTAACGAAGCTGCCCCAAGTGGATAAGAATTAGAAAATCCTTAACTAACCCTAGTTAAGAGGTGCTACATTCTAGAAAATGTATGGGGACCAAGCTGCCCCAACACAAAACCAGGCCGCCCCAACACACTTGGTGAAAATTCTAAGATTTTCAACCTACAAACTAGGCCGCCCTTGAATACTAGGCCACCCCAGTTGCTATCAAGCCGCCCCAGGATGCCTCGGGCTTCCCTGGGATTCTCTAGGATGCCCCAACACAGTTCGATGAAAATTTGGAAGACTAGGTTAACTTGGCTTACAATAAGGCCGCCTAGGTAAAATTTCAGGCTACCCAACTATGAAATTTAGCTAAGAAATTTGTTTAAAACACCAAATGAAATGTTCCTAAGTTTATTTTAAGCCTCTAAGGCATAGTTACATTCCTATGCATTTACGATTGTTCCCAAAACCAACGTCAAGACACATAACTAGGCTAAAACACTAACTTTTGAAAATGAATTGCAAGTCATCTCATGAGAGAGGCTCACTTTAAAAATTACATAGCCATACATTAAAATCACATATAAAAGGACTCAAATGTCCTTGAGAAATTAAACTACATTCAATTAAACTAATAACAACAAATGAATGATGGCGAAGAGGATATTGATGTTGATTCGCTCCTTGAACCTCTGAACCTCAATGATGGTTTCCATGCCACCCTACTGCGTGAAACCAACAAGGTTCACTCCCATCATGCTAGGAGATGCCACAAGACCCAAACACACTCACACAAGACACATTGGGAAAGGGTATACACTCACACCAACCATGAAGTTTAAACATTTATCAATCATATCACACAAGGATAGCTAAGACAATCAAGTATCCAACGATGATCCAAATCACAAATCCATTGGCATGAACACAATGACACATAAACACTTACATTGGAGTACATCCACCAATGGAGGAAACCATCCAAAATCACATAGTAAAAAGGACCAAGTCTTAGAGTCAACACATATGTCGAACTCAAGTTAAGGCATGCAGCCCAATGCCTAATTCCTAATTTATCCGAATTCAATTAAGGCATGCAGCCCAATGCCTAATTCCTAATTTATCCAAATTCAATTAACATTTTTCAATAATTCATAATATAACAATCCATGAAGTACAACATCATCAAAACACTCCAAAATATTCATCACACCCTCCAATAAGTGTGACATGAAAATAAATGCAAAATGTAGTTTTCTTCAATTTCAATGATATTTTTACACAATGCATAACATCACATTTTACGAGATTCAATCATTTCAAAACATTCAAATTCAATCATCATTTTCATACAAAACTTTTAATTTTTTCAATATATATATATATATATATATATATATTTTTATGACCTAGGGTGTCCTCGTGACGATGTACAGACCTTGCAGCCCCTGCGGTCTTACGGCTTATCCATATCTTGCCTCGAGTTTAGATTTGTATCGAGTTGGGGTCTGAGCGAGGCGAGACTAATCCCATGGGGATAAGACCACGCCCGAAATGACCCATACCAATTTCATCCGGGTGGATAGAATTGATCTCGAGACCTACATGGGATGAACCCAAAGCCCTCAACCAAAAACTAGAAATTTCCCAATTTGACCATGGAAATTCATCAAAAATTCAAAATTTAAAAATCAAAATTCTAAGAATACCCTTTGGTGGCAAAGTGCCCAACACCCCTTTCAAGTCATAAAACACACATTTCCCAAAAAATTGGGCATAATATGACATATTTTGGAAATAAATCAAAATTTGCACATATAAATTAATCTACAATTTAATTCTACGAAATTAAAGGCGTTGGGAGGTTTTAACACCCCACCAATCCATTTGCAACCTTTAAAAATGAAAAAAATAAGCATTTGAGAAGATACCCAGAAAACTTACCTCTCATTTTAGCAAAATTTGAAATGAGAACTTAAAACACACCCTGTGGATGCACAAATCCACGCATGAGCTCCTACCAATTCCTATTTTGATGCAACAAATACCACTTCATTTGGCCTTTGATTGTTCACCCAATCACAAAAATCATAATTTTTTTAATTTTTAATATGAACCAATAGAAAGAAAGATAAATGACATTTTACGCCGAAGGCGTGTCCCTATTTGATCTTTCGGAGTTCAATTTGTTTATAAATGGCTTAAAAGCAGCTACAGGGTTTGGTTGACAGTGTGATCATTGGCAACCGTCGATTGTTTAAAGCACCAAGATTGAAAGATTGTTTATTTTTCCCGCCTGTCTTTTGTCCTTCATCATATGGAAATGCAACTTGCAGCGGCTATGACAAGAAGTTCATCTTTACCCCTCTTTGAAGTCTCTTCAACTAAATCTTTAAATCAACGTCTCCTTTTTGCGCAGAAGGTATGGAAGACGATTAATTTCATCTGAGCCGTTAACATCAAATCACCATCCTATTCGATCATGCCCGTTAAATCAAATCAAGAGATAACACTGTTGCATCTGACAGAAACAGATGCCAAAGCAATGTACATTATGACAGTTTTTCGTTCAAGCATTGTGTTCGTACACTATCTTCTGCGATCTGCAATAATTGTATTTGGTGCTATCTGAACTACAATCTGATGCTAGAAATGTTCAACTGGCAACCTGCCACTTTCACGAATCTTGCAGCAACAACTCACTGATCTACTTCTTGGTAGCTCTTTTGACCAAGTCTTCTAGCTTGCAACAAAATCAGTAGCAATAATCATCCTTGACCTGAATTGCCCAGTGTTTTATAAAGCCTCTACCCAAATGATCAATTTCATCATCCTCAGAATCTTTGTATTTAGGAATATGAACAATGTCTTCAACCTGTGATAAGAGACTTAAGCATGATTAAACAGCTCTAATCTTACGTTTCCTCCCCTCTCCTCCATCCATCACCTAGCTATCCTCCAAACTCACCTGCCAGTTTGAGTGCCACTTGGAACACATACCTACAGCCAACAAAAGTGAGAATAATTTAACAAAAGATGTGGAAATATCTCCACGGTGCAGCAAAATTGAGAATAATTCAATGAAAGATGTAGAAATAACTCTATGGTGCGGCGATATAAAGCCTTTTGTGCACTTTATGTGGATTCACATTCTCCCACATAATGAAGTTGCCACCTGCCTTTGCAAATATCTTTCTGCAACAGATTGCTACCATTGTCCCTGCCTCTGCAAAATAGGGGCTTTGGAACAGGGCATGGACATCCATCAAAGCATAAAGGATAGAGGGAATTTTTTAGATGTTGTAGTTGCAACTGCCCTAGTAGACATGTATGCAAATGTGGAAGCATAGATATGACACGTGAAGTGCTTTGAATTGATACCTCAAAGAGATGTGGTCTTGTGGACTGCCACAATTGCAGGATATGCACAAAATGGATTGTTGAAAAGGCTTTAGAAATTTCCAAGCAAATCAATTGTCATGTTTAAAGTCAAATTCTGCAACCTTTGATAGCATCCTCCCTGCCCATGCCAAAATGGGAGCTTTGGAACAATATGGACATCCATCGAAGCATAAAGCATAGAGGAAATTTTCCAGATATTATAGTCGCAACTGCCCTAGTAGACATGCATGCAAAAAGTGGAAGTGTTAACAAGGAACATGAATTGTTTGACAAATACTTGAAAAAGATGTCATGTCATGGACTGCAATGATATGTACAAAATGGATTTGTTGAAAAGGCTTTAGAAACTTTCAAGCAAATGCAATTGGCAGGTGTAAAGCCAAATTCCACAACCTTCGCCAGTATCCACCTGGCTGTGCCAAAATGGGAGCTTTGGAATAGGGTATGGACATCTATCAAGCATCATGGAAGCAAAATGTGGAAGCATAAAGGCACATTGTTTGAAAAAATTTCTCAGATTGTAGGATGTGCACAAAATGGATTTTTTTTAAAAGCTTTAGAAACTATCAAGCAAATGCAATTGGCGGGTGTGAAGCCAAACTGGACAACTTTTTCCAACATTCTCCCCGCTTGTGCCAAAATAGGAGAATTGAAAGACATCCAGAATAGATGAATTTTATCAAATGTATTTGCAACTGCCCTGGTGGACATGTATGCAAAATGTGAAAGCATAGAAAAAGCACGTGAATTGTTTGACAAAATACCTCAAAGAGATGTCATCTCATGGAATGCAATGATTGTTGGATATGCACAACATGGATTTTGCAAGGATGCTCTAAAAATATTTGAATTAATGAAACTCATTCTCTTATGCTAAAAATTAAACAAAAAATCTTGAAAAGCATGACAAATTTTCCAGAGCATATGAGCTTTAATGAATTCTGCAGAGTTTGTCCAAGCCTCCAAGATTTTCAATATGCAAACAGTTTGAAGCAACTGTCTAATAAACAGGTGTTGAACATCTGCCCACATCAACATTCTTGACCGATACGAATCATCAACTTGTTGTTTCCATGCAATGTAACAAAATAAACTCATTGCACAAAAAGTGCCTCCTGAATCCTCTCCCCTCTTTCACGTCTCCTCCATATTCCATATGCATGCAAAAATTGGAACTTAGTCAAGGCATGTGGACAATTTTGTTGTTTCCATGCAACTGTGGGACTATAGACAAGACACGCGAGTTGATCAACATAATTTAATGTGGACTATTTGCAAAAATATGTTGTACTCAAGGCACGTTTAAAGATATCCTATACTATTTTAGAGCTAAATCGTGACACCTACCAATTGCATTTACGTTTTCAGTGCCTACTCTTTGTTTCCACGTTTTGTATGATCATCAAACCACATTTTTTAAATGCATTTTGTTAGACAGTTCACATGCCTTACCTATGCCTCCACATCTTGTAATATGTAACAATTTAGCAAACAAAAGCTCTCGTGGTTTAAATTTTGAATTTCAAATTTCAAACTATGAAACTAAAATAGAGATGTTTTTTATTCTCAAAACTTAAAAGTTGTTATTCTCAAATCGAAACTATAAGAATAGATAAAAAATAAACCAAAAAAATATAAGCATATCCAAGGTTTAGACTTAAAAAATAAAGTTGAAATTCATTTCAATCAAACATGAACGCTTAAGGAAAATGCCAAAATTTGACACAAAATATCAAATGTTCAAGCTCCAAAATAGGTGTCAAAAGATTTTTATCTAATGCCTGTGCAACTAGCTGGAAAGGTGCTTTCATTGTGGCCTAATCAAGACACCCAGGGTCTACTAGAAGAATAATTGAGAGGATTCCTCCTTAGTTGAGCTCTAACTTCTTTACTAGCACACTCTCTTGTTTGCTATCTTTGTTATTGTCATATGCCCATCTCAAATTTATGAACTAGAAAACCAATTCCACATTGAAAGTTAGGAAACATATGCCTCTTTGTTACAATTCTCATCGCCATAGTTAACAAAATTATTGAGTACTTACTAAACTCACAATTCAAAGTAGAAAATGAGGAAACCAAGAATTTACTCGTGCATGTCGATGACCCATCAACATAGGAAAAGGCCAATGAAAACCATAAAAAAACAATGTAATATTCACTTAACATACACAAAAAGAACTATTTTTGTTATATCGTGTCCAATATATTGTATATTACTATAGATATTAAAATAGACATAGTACATAGAATATAAAAAATATTTTTTAAAAAGATGTTATTTGACTTGTAACTAAAAAGAGCCCTACAACACGGTTTAGTATTTCAATGATAGCCTAGTATTTTTTACCCCTACCCTCGTTAGGGTGTAAATTGAAGGTATACATAAAGGAAACCTAGTATTTTCCCCTCTTCCTGCTACCATCTACTGTGGTGTATGGTGCATGGATTTTCATGGAAGGAGCACAACCTCTCCATCCCTTCCGAACATGAGAATATTCACTTTTTTTCCTCCTTGGTGTTATGCTTTGTTGAAATGAAGTTTAATGGACAAAGATAAGCCAAAAAATTTAAATACAAAGGGTTATAAACACCAGAATATTGTTGGCAAACAAAACATAAAGTATGTAAACAATACCTAGAGTGCAATATATTAGATGGAAATAATATGATATTTATATATTATTTATTATATTTATATTTGTATTATAAATTATATATTATATAATGTAATGCAATAGTATATATTTTATATTTTAATATAATTTTTATACTATAATACTTTTTAAATATTTAAATTGTATTAAACTTATTAATTCATGTACTCAATCTTATTTAAATTATATTAAATATTTATATTTATATTATATATTATGTATATCTTAATTTCCTAAATATTATAGTTGATGATATATAGCTCAATCAACATGGATTTAAAAACAATCCTACGTTCAAATATTTATCATAGTTTCATTTTTAAAATTTAGTTGTTTTTCCATAATCATTTTTTTTAAACATATTAATCCCAGATAATACAAAAAAAAATTAGTATCTTTAGTAGAATAATTAGTGGTCTTCAACGTTTATTTATGCTTACAATGTGTATTTATGATTATTTATCTATCTTTATCTTTGTATCTCTCCCTCTCTATATATTTATCTCTTCCATCTCTATCTATCCCCCTCTCTCTCCTCTCTTTGTATCTCTCCCTCTCCATGCATAGTTGATTTGAATCTATCACTTATTCATTGAGATATTTGTTGCACAAACATCATTTGCTAAATGACCTACTAATTGACCTCATTTATTACACAAACTTAAACAACAAAAAATACACCAAAATTTATTTGAATTGACCTTCCAAACCTCTTAGGCGTACCCATTGCACACTAAGGTGCAATTGCTAGTTATAATTATTTAAAATACAAAATTAATTATAGATTATATGATTGTTGCTTAATTTTTTTAATTCTATATATTCATTGACTAAACTAAAAAATGACCTTAAGTGCAACTGATATATCGGTTGCACTTAATGTAATAACTCCATATTGATATAATTTTTTTTAATAAATATATTTAAGATAGTCTCTATTTTTTTCTAACATGACTAAATGTAAATCTAACCACTTCACATTGCTTGCATTTAGTGTTATTAACTAGCAATTGCACCTTGGTGTGCAATGGGTAAGCCAAAGAGGTGTGAAAGGTCAATTAAGAAAAAAAAAATTGATCTATTTTTTTTAACATTATGCAAAACATGAGATCAATTGGTAAGCCATTTAGCAAATGATGTTGTTTGATCAACAAAGGTCTTAATGAAGTGATAGCCTCAAATCAACTATGTGTGTTTTATAGGGATCCAAACATGACTAAAACAAAACCTCTAAATGAGGAAGATAATTGGGCTCCATCACCAATAGGATCATGTTATGTTTGCAATAAAGAGAGGGAGAGATAGGGATAGAAAGAGGGAGAGATAGAGGGGAAGAGTGACCTCTTTAGGATAAGATTTGCACAAAATCCTATCAAACCTTGAAGTAAAGATAAGTATATTATAACTTTTTGTGTCCCTATTGTATCAATGTGAAATCCTTTCAATTAAATGTGTATTTTAGAAACCAAACTTACAATATTTTCTAAAAAAAAAATTAATCTAAACTAAGCATAGGACCCAATGTGTATGTGTACACATGTAGATGTAGATGTGGATTTAAATTTTAAGTATGTTACATTCAATTAAAATTATTCAACAAAGACCATTACTAAATTCAAACAATTGTGAGTAAATGCGTCATTACTCGTTCAACGACGAAGCTCCAGTATTCGCCGTTTCCAACTCTGATGCCGAAATTTTAAGGTTAGCAAATTCAAACAATTGTGAGTAAATGCGTCATTACTCGTTCACCAACTCGTACTGATGCTTTCATTTAAAACGCCAAGTAGCCACCGTCTCCACGTTATCTAGTGGTGATAAAATATTGAAAATGCTTGTAGATTGTGTCAAGCTAAAACCTTGGGTGGGGATTTTAAAGGAGTGTCAAATCTGAATTATTTTTTTAAAGCACCGTACGAAATTTCCTACAGTCACCGTCTTGTATTGACAACTAACTCACTGCTATTACGGCGCAACTTGTAGTTTGATATGATAAGGCTTTCCAATCAAGTATTCATACGGGCGAGAACTTAATAACTGCAACAAAAACGAGGAAAAACTGGGCGAAACAATTCAACAGCTACGATCACTTTGATCGTCTCCTGAGAAGACTGAGCCGTTGATTAGATATTCTAGGTTGATCACTCTCAAATAGGATACGCCTTCGGCGTAAAAAATGGAGGACAGTTAACGTGAACTATTTAGTTCCAAGTTGCGTGGCAATTTGTATTGATTACAAGTTGCGTGGCAATTTGCGTGAACTTTTTAGGGAAGCTAGGCTCCTCAAGATTGCTAGCTTTCTGATCAAGATCTACAATAGAAGGGCTGACATGGAAAAGAACTTGAAAATGGTTAAAGTTTCAGTGCTTGGTCCCATAGACTGATGGTCTCGTGGACGTCATTAAAAACCATTCATTCATTCATTCATTCAAGTAAATATAGCGTTCATTACAAGTGCCAATATCTCTTCACCCTGGCGGCGTTGAAAGGAATATTTAGTTCCAAGTTGGGTGGCAGGAATTTGTATTGATTACAAGTAAATATAGCATTCATTACAAGCGCCAATATCCCTTCGCCCTGGCGGCGTTGAAAGGTTGGTAGCCCATTAAACTATAATTTATTTAGTGTCAACCAACCTCCAACCTCCATTTTCTCTTTTATCCATTATGTTGCCCACAAAAGTCCACCTCACATTCGATTTGGAATAGATATGGAATAAATATTCAAAAGTGATTCAGAATATATTTTGTGATTTTTTGATGGAATATTGAATGTGATTTGAAATTATGATTCAATATTTTTTTCAATCAACGTGGTTGATGATGGATCATAGAGTATGACTTCTAATATTACACATTTTTTCTTAAAAGTATTTTTATGTAAGGGAGAGGGGCCTATAGTGGGCCAACCTAACTTTGCGCTTCTCAAAGTCCTATGTGAAAATTTAAAATCACTCCCAAATTTGTACAACAACTTATTTGGCAAGTCTCCTAGTTATAAAAAATGGTTTCAAGGTCACATCATCAAATATGATGCCACATCAGCATGCATTTTGTCAAAATATCCAAAAAGGCCCAAAAAAAATGTGAGACCGATAGTGGGTCACTAAGTCATGTATTATTGGTGCATTGATGTGGCATCACATGATTTGTCAATTTGTATATTTTATGGATAAAAGTGTTTTTAAATTGGATATTAAGTGTAAGTTTATTGGATATTAAGCCTACCTACTATGGGGCCCACTAAGGCCTACTTCTATACCCACCATTGAACCCCTACCCACTATGGACCCCTTTCCCTTAGTATAGACAAACACAATTTTTGATTATTACTCCACAATTGTTTAATTTTATATATATATTATTTATTTTATTTTTATTTAAAGAGTTATTTTATTTTTTCTATAGTTATTCCAATATGGAGAGGTATTACCAATTTCCTTTCCACTACTCCAAACCTCACATTATTTTGGTCAAATGTCGACCTCACATTAGATTTGAACAAAGTGAATAGTAAAAAATGTTTCAATCACATTTTGCCATCTATCATTTTTTTTTACTGAATATTGAATGTGTTTTGAAATGTTGATTTAATGTAATTTATTTATATGAATCAATTAATTAAAAAATCTTACATAATTATTCTTAAACACTTATATATAATATACATATATTAAATATTTCAATGTAATTTGTTTTATGAATCAATTAATTAAAAAACTTTACATAATTATTCTTAAAAACACTTATATATAATATACATATATTAAATATTTTTTTAAAATATTGAAAAATATAAAAAAAATATATTAAATTTGTTTTATATATAATCTTCTATGTGAATATTAAATTTTAATACCATTTAAATTATTAATGTTATACCTTCACAAATATATATGTAAATAGATAGATAAACAAGACATAAAGCTTGCTTATTTAGTAAAAAACTTTTAGATCTATTTTATTTACTAGGCAGAATATTAATGCATCAATTGCATGCAATTTTTTCACTGATAGTAGTTCAGCCAATGAACATAGAATTAAAAACTTGACCAACAATTTTATATAGGGGAGAGGGCCCAATAGTAGTGTGGGTACCAATAGTTGTTATAGTACATGTACATTCAAAGCCCAATATTTTAAAAAATATGGAACTAGTAATTGTAACAAGGACCTAAAGTTGAACAAAATATGCCCATTACATTCAAAAAGCAACAAAATATATGATGCCACATTGACACACTAAAAAACATGACTTAATGCACCACTATTGGTCTAACTTTTTTTGGGGGTCTATTATGACCCATCAACAAAAAGCATGTTGATGACACCTTCTTTCTCCAAATCTATGCAGGTGAAACGAAATATTTGAATTGTCCACATTCCTGGTCACTCGAGGATATAATTTGTTAATGTCAATGTTGCATGTTCATTGCTATGTCGACCCATAAAGTTAGGGTGCACCACTATTGGGCCCTCTCCCCTAGTCTATTTTTAATTGCCCATTTTTGTATGTAAAATGTCCTTTATCTTTCTTTTTACTGGTTCATGTTGTCAACAGTTAGTGCAAAAATTAAGATTTTTTTTTACATAAATTATGTGCAATGCAATGCATTTAATTCATTGAATCAAATTTCAAACCTATTAATGACTTGAATACATGAGCACTATTACATACATCGTCATACAATTATATTGTTGACTTAGAGGTAGTATTTTATTTAATAATTGATAAGATTTTTAAAGTTTATTAAATAAATGTGAGTACACTCAATGCATATTTAGTTCCTGCTTGAGGAACTATAGGCATGCCTCTTCCTTAACAAGTTATTAATAAATTTGATTTAAACAAATGATAATTCATATTTATTTTCTATTTGACAAATATTTGAATAACTCTAAAGTAAATATGCAAAATATTTAACAAAACAAATATCTAAAATTTATTTTTTGAAATGTAATTGGCTCAAAACTTTTGAGCGATAAGGTGTTTTCCCGACTTCATTATCATAGTTGCGGCTCCATTATCACAGTTTCAAAAATAGTTCATTTTCCTTTTAAGTAAATTTAATTTCACTAGTCTATTTACCATATTAAATTAAGAAATGAAAATATATATAAAAGAAACTTTTTTATTTCTTTGCATCCAAATGATTTCATCTTCTAAAATCATATTAAATTGTAAATTAAAAAAATCATAAAATATTTTCTAAAATTAAACTAATTTCTATTTTCTAAAATTCATAGAATATTTATTATTTAATTATTAAATTCATAATTAATTAAATTATATTGATTATGTAATATAAATGAATTAAATATTAAATAGAACTACATGTTCCTTTTAAAACAAGAGCTGCAGGGCAGCGAAGTTCTTGCCAAAAAAGTTATAGAATAGTTATGTTTTAATATGTTGTGTTTGATAAGTTTTAGCAACAATGTTGAAAGAACAAATAAATAATCAATTAATCAATGAAACTGCATCTGAAGGAGGTGATTAAACACATTTCAATTAAACTATATATTGATAAGTAATAAAAGGTGTATAAATAAATTATATGTGTGGTTGCACAATTCTTGTTAGAAACGTGAATTCCACTACAACATGAAACAAATAGTCTTTTCTTCAACTTAAACTCCTTGCTCCATACCACAAAACAACAAACTAATCAGCGAATAAACACATTTTAATTATATGAAAATTTGTGAGACAAGGAAAATGTAATCATTGTTCATTTGAAGGAACTTCTTTATGTGAAGCTCAATTTGAACCATTATAGCAAATAGTTCCTCATTGAATGAAGAAAATACTTTCAAGTCTTTTACCAATATTTCTATTGCCCTAACTTTGGTTGATTTGAAATCACAAGAATACGGAAAGAAAAAAAGAAAAAAAAAGAATCTTTGAAGTATATTTCAGTTCTAAAGGATATAGCTTTGCACTCACTCCACATTCATACTTTAGTTTATTAATAATGGATTTGTGGCGTAGACTAGTTCTGTATTGAATATTGTCTCCAACACAAACTCTTCTTTAGTGGTAGTCAACAGGAGATTTAGGAATACAAGTGGTAGGCATACAGGGAGAGACCCACTATTTTCAAATCAAGGTACGGTGATACATAAATAAGCATATGGTTATATTATATATATTGTCATGAGGAGAGATGGAAAATTTGATTAAGGAATAGGATTATAGGGTTGGGCTTAAATGTCACAGACGAAGCGTTGACTTAGTATGGGCCCTACTAATTCATGCATCATGCCATTAATCATTATCAATGGGTCTGTAGCATTTATCAGTCCGCTGTAAAATACCCATGTTTGTGAGACTTGAAGGAATATAGAGCACTTTATTTGTTTTAATTGTATAATATAATATATTATATAGTTTTATCTTATATTGCATATTATATAATGTGTGCACAATAGTTATATGTGTTAAAAAATTAAAATTAAAATTATTTAATTTAATTTAATTTTTTGTAATTAAAATATTTTATAAAATTTATATGCTTTATTTCAATACAATAAAATTTTAAAAATAATTTTGAATAATTTGATTAGTTGATGATTTTTTTTAATGCATTAAAAATATTATATTATATATTATGAATACTATGTTGTTATATTACATATAAATATTATAATATAGTATTTTAAATATTATATTGTTATATTAGATATAAATATTATAATATAACAGTTTAAATATATAATACTTGTATATAATATATTAAATTATATTATTTATAATATTATAATATATGATATGATATGTTATAAGATAATAATATAATTATATAATATAAATCATAATAAAATATATAAACATTATATAATATAATATAAAAATATAATATTATCATAATATTATGAAAAAACTTATTTTCATCTTCTTTTATTGAGGATTAAGCTATCATCAACCTTTTAAATTTGATGTATTTAATTACTCATAATATTATTTGCAAATTATTCATAAGGGATGAAGAACTCCGACACTCCAAAATACTTAGATTAATTTTGATGAAGGATTTGGTGGGGTTTCAAATCTTTGAGGTGGATGGAAAGATGTAACCAAGTAAGTAATAATTAAAATTCTCTGTAAAATAATCACATAGACCTTCCAATAGTTTTCAGGATTTGTGGATTGGGGATGCCAAAGAAGGCATGAATGTATGGGAAATCTCAATAACATACAAATCTAGAAAACTTAGCACACAGTTGATTTCACAAGGATTCTAGGTGAGGTTTCAAGTGTTGAGATTAGGTATTGTACACCTTATATAAAAAAATATATTATAATATTGTAGATTAAATAAATATTTAGTGTGGTGCATCTAGGAGGTGTGTTTAGCCACATTAGATATTTAAATTAAATAAGATTAAATCATTTGTACAAATAAAATAAAATAACAATACCACTACTTGCCTTTGAGATAATATAAAATTAAAAAATCCCATAAGTTGCAATTAACCATAAAAAATTAAAATTTCAATCCAAAATTTTCCCTCATATCTTTCTTTTACCATAGTACTCTATCTTTTCTATAGGAATACAAAGGATGAGATAGTTAACAATTATATTGTTAATACTTTGTCTTTTGGTTAAAATTTAGATTTATAACCACATGTTTATGAATATAAATATTTATTATTATTTTTTTGAGACACTTTGAAATAAATATTAATAATCTTATTAAATAATTTTAAGTACATTAGTTAAATCACTTTATATTAATGTGGGTTTGAAGGCTTGAATTTTTTTCCCTGTATATTATGTCATTTAGTCTTCGTATTATTATTAAAATATATTATAAGGTATCAACTTTTAGTGCATTCTTAGAAATTTAATATCTAATAGGATTAAATACTTGGTGGCTATAGATCCACTTGTCCATTTATCTATTTGATGAATATCTAATTTTTTGACATTTTATGATCAAACACTCTATTCATGATTAATGATATTTTTTGAAACTTTTTACATAAGAATTTTATGTAATTTTCTTTCAATTTACATAAAGTAAGAATAAAAGTCAAATAAATTAACTACCAACTTATTCAAACTTAGAGTTAAATAACATAATCTAAGACTAACAAATATTTCTTCTAATTTTTTAGTAATTAACCATAAAAATATAAAATCTCAATCTAAGATTCTTATGCACTTAAGAGTTAGATAACACAATTTAAATTTTATTTATTTATCTAGGCGTTGTGTTCAACCATATTATAAAAAAATATTGTAAAATATGAGATGCAAATTAATAATTAATAAGATTAAATACTTGATGGTTATAGATGAATTGTCAATTTAATAAAGATAATAATAAAAAATAAAATACATTAACTAATCAAATTGCTCAAAAATATTTAAAAAAAATTATTTTATTAAAATAAGTCGTAATTTTTATAAAATATAAATATTTACTTTACATAAAAAATACAAACCATATAATTTATTTATAAATACACTTAGTAAAAACCACTTACACAATTTTAATTACAAGTAATATACTTAGTAAAAATAAATATTTATTTAGATAATTTAAGTTTCAATTTAACACATATAACAAAAAAAATTATATAATATGTAATATAATATAAAATTATATATTATATTATATTATACAATTAAAAATAGAGTTTCCTAATAAAGAACAAGTAAAACAATATAAGTTAAAAACATTAACTTATATTCTTGGGGGACGAGGTAAAGTTCTTGATAGTCCTCCAGGTTTGACAAACACCAACACACTAACAAATGGTATGGATCCATCATATAATGGTTAATGGCATGATGCATGGTAGATGGCCGTGCATTTGGTAGTTAACATAACGAGAAAAGAAAAACGGGGTTGCAAATAGGAGGGGCTCACACTAAGCATCAAAGCTTAGTGCGTGACATTTAAGCCCAGCCCGATTATAGCAACAACTTTAATTAAAAAACCCCTACAATTTATTTTTAAAATTTATAAAACAGTGATCTTTCAAATGCTCATATGAACTATGGAAATATCAGTATCTTTATTAATTTTCTTCCCTTAAAATGATATATATCTACTAATACTTCAGCCAAATGGCATCAGTACAAATGTAGAGAAAAATAAAGATAGCAATAATTATAATATTTATAGGGAGAAGTTGTTGATTAAATAAAATAATCTTTTTGAAAAAATCTAAGATTACCATATAAGGAGGATTAACCAATTAATTAAATAACAAGAAGTTTAAAATAGTAATAATTATCCTATTTTTTTAGTGTAATTTCTTGAAGAAAGAAAAATTGTAGATTTAAAAAAAGAGTATATTGTTTAAAACTAATAAGTAAAAAATTATGTACAAATATTTTACAAAAGATCAATTAAGAGAAGAGATAAAGATCAATTTCTCTTTAAATTCAATGCAAAGAATACTTCTAAACCTTATTATCCATACACTCAATACCTATTTTATATGCTCTACAATTACATGCAAAAAAGAACCATACACAAATTTTTCTAAAACTTGTTTCTTAGATTGTCCAACTTTTGTAAGCTCAACTTCCAAAAGAGAATTTACAGTAATACCAAATTGAATTTCAAAAAAAAATTAAAAAATTAAAATATATATACACATTCAAATGTGTAATGAAGAGAATTACTATCTTTTCCAAGGAAGTTGCCAACAAAGAGGTCATCAATCAAGCCCTTGCATGCCCGGACAGTTATGTTTAAATTGCCTGCTTCTTGCCCTAATCTGTATAAGTAATATTTCCCTTCGTTGTTTTTAGTGTCCCATGAAGATTGACTCAAATTTTATAAAGTTCAGAGAATTCACAGAAGAACATATTCAATGAGACCCCATTATCTTAAAAGAAAAAGGAAAAAAAATTCCCAACAATAAACATGTAGCTGGCTTTAACTTGTCCATTCTCACATTCTAACATTGGTATTATCATTATATTGTGGAAGTGGTGCTCCAAAATGCATTTAAAGATTTGAAATTTTTTATCAATTGAAGGGAAAATACAACTAGTAGAATCTACAAAATCAAAAGAATATTATAATACATTTTATAAACTTTTAAGATATAAATTACAAGACAATTATTAGGAATGAAATAGAAACTACTCACAGAGCAATTCTTCCTCCTCATAAAATAAGATGAAGAAACTTCTACCCCATTTACATTCCAAAAAGAAAAGAATTCACATAAAACTTGAAATCTTCAGAGTTTAGATGGTCCTATGAATTATCAAGAACTAAGAAAATACTTATGCTTGATATGTGATGTCTCTTATCTTGAATCAGCAGCAATTCCAGTGGAAGGAGGGGAATCCTCCAGTTTTTCTCCCTAAAATCAAACCTCTCCTAAAATCATATATAAATTGAGTTGGTATTGGTATTGATATTGATATTGAAATGCATGAGGCCCAAGAAAACGTTTAACTAACCGAGGTGCTCCAAAAACATATAACTAACCGAAATTTATGCAATAAAGCTTATTTTTCTGCTCTTTATTAACTTAAAAACTACCACTAACAAATATTTACAGTGAGAATTGTTTTCACAATCTTATAGTTTTATGAGAATTATTTTCACATCCAAGATTTAATCTTATATTTTTGTGTACAAGCATTCGGCCTTGCCCTAATTAAGGTTAAAATATTAAATTATAATGTTTAATCATTGCAGCATACCAAACATTTGGGTTGTAAAATTATTATGTTATATTCATTTCCGTTGTTTTAGTTTATTGTAGATTGTTGTGGTTTTCGTAGCCAATAAAATTTTGAATAATTAGTTAAATATATTTTTTTATTATAGTTTTGTGGGGAAAAATGTCCTAAAAAAACTGCGATAAAAAAGTTTATAGTTGGCATTCCTGAAAATCCGCCCTTATGGGTCCAAATTTTTTAGCCAATAAAATTGAAGAAAAATAATTTTCAAAATTTAAAAAGTTAAAAATCGTGCATTTAACTTTAACAAAATTAAAATATAATGTATGAAAAAGAAAATTATGAATTTTGATTGGCTGCAAACAAAACATTTAATCACCAATCAATCACTAAAATTTAAATTTAAAAGTATTCTTTATATTGTATTTTTTTTCATTTTTACATACAAACTTTTTTATATTGTAAAATTAAACTAAATTCTAATTTTAAAAAATATAAAATATTTGAAGTTGATAATAAATACTTTATAAAAATTTTAAATTAAAATTTAGGTTAATTTTAAAATTAATTCTAAACTTTAAAAATATTTTATTGATTTAATTTTTTTATATGATTAATAATTCTTACCCTAATAATACTTCATTTCACATAGAAATAGAATTCTAGATTTAAATACTTATTTTTTAATATATATAAATATATACACACATTGTGGTGACTTGATTATTAATCTATGATTGGTTATTCAAATTTAAAGAACAATATATACCTAATTGAACTCAAAAATACAAAAGTAGGCATGCAAAATAATTTCTTTTTTTGAAGTTAGAATTTAATGTAATTTTAGAAAATAAAATAATTTGGATGCAAAGAAAAATAATAATAAAAAATTTAGTCATATATATATTCTTAATTTATTCTAAAATTCTAATAAATAATTGTTGAATTATTTTAAAAATAAATTTTAGTTTTAATTTAATTTATTTGTACTAGATAATTCTATAATAAATACTTTATAAATTTTAGAAATTAAAATTTAGTTTAATTTTATAATTAATTCTAAGCTTTACAAATATTGTTGTGATTTGATTAATAATTCTAACTCTAATAATACTTCATTTCACATACAAATAGAATTCTAGGTTAAAATACTTATTTTTGTTTGTAATATTTTTCATTAATTTGTCGAATTTATAAACTAATGTTAAGACATTAATAATTCTAACCCTAATAGTACTTAATTTCACATAGGAATAAAAATATATACTAACTTTTCTTTGTTTAATATATTTATCATTAATGTCAAAATTATAAACTAATATCAAGAAATAAATAACCTTAACCCCAAGATTTATACTAGAACTCTAATTGAACCCTAATTCAACCCTAACAATAGAATTTAATTACGGTTAGGGTTAGAGCGAGAATTTAATTATGGTTAGTGTTAGGGTTAGAATTAGGGTTTAATTAGGGTTAATGTTAGGATTCAATTATGAGTATAGTTAGGCTCAAATTTATAATAATATTAAAATATCCACAACTCTAACCCTAACCTAACCTTAATCTCCATCCTAGAATGCTAATTAAACCCTAATTGAACCATAACAATAAGGTTTAATAAGAGTTAGGGTTAGGATTCAAGTAGGTTTATGGTTGGAATTAGGGTTCAATTACCTGGTTAAAGGTAACATTCAATTACTGTTATGATTAGGGTCAAGTTCAAGTTATAGTTAGGGTTTAGTTAGGCTTATTTTGGTTAATCTTACAATTGGGGTTTAACTAGAATGCTAATTGAACTGTAATTTAACCCCAACAACAAGGTCCAATTAGATTCAAGGTTCGGGTTCAATTAGGGTTAGGATTAGCATTCATTTAGTGTTATGATTAGGATCAAGTTCAAGTTACAGTTAGGGTTCAATTAGGTTTATTTTAGTTAAGTTTAAAATTAAGGTTTAATTAGAGTTAGGTTTATGGTTCAATTAGGGTCAGGGTTAGGGTTCATTTAGATTAAGGTTCAAATAGGGTTCAATTAGGATTCAATTAGGGTTATGATTACTATTTAATTAGGGTTAGGGTTAATGTTAAGCTAGGATTAAAATTATTAATCTAGAATAAAACTTGGAGCTAAGGTTAGGGCTATGGTAAGTGGTAGGGTTAGGCTTATATTAGGGTTCAATAAAGGGTAGGGTACAATAAGGGTATAATAATATTGGTTACTTTTTAAGTCATGACCATACTAGATGCCAATTTGGTTTAAAAGACTCCTTGTCGAAGCCCACAAGGCATTTATTTCTATATACCTTATATATTGGGTAAAAGCAAGAAGTTGGGTACACGAAGAGGGGAAACTTTGGGCAAAACAAAAAGTTTCGCAGGAAACGCATACGCATTATAGATCGGGTACCCGAGCCTAAATTTGAATGTGTACGCGTTCAGCTTCGGGTACGCAAATAGAAAACGCGTACATGTTATGAAACGCGTACACGTTTAGAATGTGTACGCATTTCGTGACAGTATTTTTTTTTTAAATAAGCGACTATATTTCATTTTTCCTCACCATTTTAGTCTGCATCATAGAAGAAGAGAAGAGATCGCGTACGCATTTCAAAGGCTGTGATTGAAGAAAAATTTGACTGCCACCTCCTCCCATTGACACAACCGACCTCATCGACCTCTAGGTTGGTTGAATTCTACCTTTTTTTTGCTTTATATCTTATTTTTTTGTTTTGTAATTAGTATTCAGTTTTTGTTTGTTTAGTGTGTTTTAGTTCAATGTTTTATAGTTTTTAATTGCATTTAAAAAACCAAAAATGTCAACGAAACAAAGAACATTAAATTGTAAATTGAAAACCATAAAAACTAAACCTAAATAGACACATTTTACTTAGAAATCAAAACCCTAGAAACCCTAGGTTACAAAATTTACATAGGTCCCTAAAAACTAATTTACACAGGTTAATCCTTGGACCTAAACCCTAAAATGTAAACCTAAAACCCTATTTACCCTAAAACGTAGACCTAAAACGGTTTATTTACCCTAAAATGTAAACCTAAAACCCTAAACTAGGGCTCCTCAAGGAGGTTTAGATTACATTTTTTATTTGACATAACCTTCTTTGTATGATTTTTACTCTCACTCATGTTTCTTAGTTTATTTAGGCTGGAAGTGATGAAAAGTTCAATAGTAGGGGCATGTGATATAATAGAAGAGGTAAAATAAGGATGTGTAGTAAGATTTGATGACATAGCATGTAGGGAGGGATCACAAATTATAGTTCATAGGTTAGGTACACTTTGGTATGTCGTTGGTGATCCACACAACTACCAATGAAATTCATAATTGACTAATAAAGGAGGTACAAACAATCGATGCATAGATCTATATATTAACCAACAAATTGATTTAATTATAATATGTTCCCATAATATAAATTTGATAGCTAATTTTATCTCATAAAACTTCATGATTGTATAATTTAACTTGAGAAAGTGTACCAATGAAGTAAAATAATGTACCTCATGTGAAACTATGTGCTTGATTTAATAAGTTTATATATCATGATGCTAGTTGATATGAGCATGTAATCACTCTATATCAATGTTATTAGCTTATATAGTGTATGATGTATTCTCTTAAAAAAACATAGAAATGCAAGTCATACTTGTTAATCTAGACTATAAGAAATATGGATAGAGCTAGACACATAAATATTATTAAATTAAATAAATATTAAAATGTGAAGCATGAATGATTTCTACCCATTTCTCTTATTTGGATGAGATCCTTTGTGAATTATGTAAGGATGCATTATGATCATATTTAAGCCTTAATTTATAGGATGTTATTCATAAGATCTATAGGTTGTGTGTAATCTAATTCCTATTTTAACTCTCATGTGTAGTGGCATTGTTCTAGATTAGGAAAACTAAATGTTGTACTTTCTCTAAACTAGTGTATCAAAGCTAACTTGTAGCATGAACATTTCAATGGAAAATTCAAATTACTCTTTTGAGAAACTTGATAGATGATTCATAAATGCAAATCAATTCTATAACCAAAGGTTTATTTTCTAAGATAATTTATTTATTGAATTGATCAATTGATTCAGGTCACTTAGTGGTAGTTAGGTTCTTTTTTGAAAACCCATGTGTCTAGAATTTATATAAATATGAAGGAAGAGTCTATGCCATAGAAAAGTTTCAAAAAATATATGATTATAAAAAAAATTGGGTCTAAATCACTTTAGATCCCCTCTTCCTTTTTAAATCATCCAAGAGTGCTTAGAGGTCCAAATAGGTTCAAAATTCATCGTAACTCAACAACTTAGTTATAATTGAAATCTAAAATTCCTAATTGTTGATATATTGAAGCTATTCCTAGAATGTCACATATTTTATTCAAATCACTAAGTTTAGGTGGTAGGGTTTCTCATTTACTTGTAAAAATTTATTCATATGTCTTCTATATGTTTTCATGTCATCAAATCTCTAAATCTAAACCCTAAACCCTAAAAGCATTCATTTTGTTGTAGGACCTTAAAATGAAATTTGGTTGCCTTAGGCAACTCCACCAAATTTTATTCCCTTAAGCCAACATTTTGTCCTAGGACCTTACAGACATAGATCCCCTTAAGCCATCCTATCACCCTAAATCAAATCGATGTCTTAAGGGGTCCTAATATGACATTTCTTAAGGGGATCAAAGAAGTTCTCAAAATTTGGTGAATAGAGCTCAAGCTCATCTTTGTTTATTTTGTGCATTGCAATTAGGTCACTAGCATATATCTATGTGTCCCTTTGAATGTATTCTATTAATTTTTCATTCTTATCTTTAGTATTCTTTGAAAACAATGAATGGGATTATAAATTTTAATGTTAGTGTTAAACTTATAATTTCTTCTTAACTACTTTGTCCCACTATAGAGATCTTGTGTCTCTTATCATGAAATTTGAAAATTTTAGATAAATCAATTTATGCCCTCGGATTTAATTAAATTCTATGTCATACTTGATTAATACATCTATTCATTTTGTTGTAGGACCTTAAAATGAAATTTGGTTGCCTTAGGCAACTCCACCAAATTTTATTCCCTTAAGCCATGGACCATTTTGTCCTAGGACCTTACTACACATAGATCCCCTTAAGCCATCCTATCACCTAAATCGTAAATCAATGTCTTAAGAGGGAATTTGACATTTCTTAAGGGGATCAAAGAAGTTCTCAAAATTTGGTGAATAGAGCTTACTCACTCATCTTTTTTTATATTTTGTACATTGCAATTAGGTCACTAGCATATATCTATGTGTCCCTTTGAATGTATTATATTAATTTTTCATTCTTATCTTTAGTATTATTTGAAACTAATGAATGAGATTAAATAAATTTTAATAAAACCCCATAATTTCATTTCTACCCTTCATATTCACAACCCCACATTGGACTCAATTTAATGTGTGTACATGCTATGAATTTTTAATGTTATGGATTTTTTAATGTTATAAATTGAATGGTCTTCAAATGAAATATATTTTGAATTTGTGCATGTTCAATGTGATTTTTAAATAACTTTCAAATTATGTGCATTATTTAATTAGTTTGTTGATATATATATTTTAATTGTTTAACATGCAGTTGTCATATCATTGCTCATATGGATCCAATGTTTAATTTAGAGGATTTTATGCCCAATCAAGAAATTCCTATAGATCACGTACATCCCAATCCACCGCATGAACAAAACCCTAGCACACCTCCACATTCTCCACCACCTAACCCCCCACCCCCTCCTGTAGTTGATCAAGATCAATTAAGAGAGAATATCCGAGAAAACCTCATTGTCATTCAAGGAAATATAGATCCCATAAAAAATGATCCTAGAGTCCCTCCCCATCTCGCATGGTTTGCATCTACGATGCAAACTATTGTTGATTTTGTTTGATCTATTGATGCGGACCTAGATAGGTTCCATCAATGGAGAGAAGAGAGGAGACAATTCTATGTGGATGGATTGTCATATAAAGAAATCAATGACCTAAAAATTACCAAACAAGCCATGTGCCAATATTTTATTAACCCCCAAACAAACCAACCAATTCCACCCACAAAAAAATGAATTTCAATTTTATGGTGTAGGCACCCACAGATAGTTGCACATTTTGGGAGAGATGGTGGATGGTGTTTGATAATCCACCACATGGAAACAGTGAGGTGCCCTTATACTTTTTGAGAAATTATGGGTTGAGTTTGAGTTGGGTAAAAAATCCAACGATTTTGATATGAGGTCATTTTAGGGAGTTGGGCGTGGCATGCCCCAACATAGACTAGGAGCACGTGTTAATCCTCAGCGACATGCTCAAATTTCTCCTATTGTTCCTCCTCCTTCTCCTGGTGTTCTTGTTGCATTTCAGTAGCAGATCGTGTTATCGACATTAGGAGCATTGAGTTCACTTTCAGGACATTTCACTTAGCAGACTACACATGCGGCCACTGAGGTGGCCAATAGAGAGCATGGAGACTCAGGCTATAGGGATACTCATACATCCACTTCAGGTGACGCACATGCATCTGGGATGGGGTCATACCTAAATTTACTATATTATGAGGATCGTCCTACACAGGTATGTTCATCTTTTGAACTTAAATTTAATTCAAGTTTGAAATGTGAAAAATTCATGTAAATAATAACATCAAATTATATATATAATATAATATTAATTCAATAAGTGTTTGGTGTAGATGCATGATCACGTGATGCCTGAAACTCAATATGATCATCGTGTGTTGTAGATCTGGGCTCACCTTTTGGACAGGTACTTGAACCAATATATATTAAATAATTTGTGTGGATATATATCTAATTTGATTTGAATTTGTACACATGTGTGAATTGATATATTATATCTAGACGCAGGGAGGTCATACAATACCTAGTATTGACCAACCACAAGTTACAGTGGTGAGCACTCCTGAGACATCATCAGCTCAGGTACGTGCTTTCAAAAGTTTGTTAAGTTTAAATTTAATACACATCATAGATCTAATTTATTTTTTTCATTTACATACACATGTGTGAATGATCTATACGAACTGTTGTACATCTATATGCAGGAATTTCATGAGATACCCATGGCGGGCTGTGCACCTGAGACATCATCGACATTTATGCATGGGCAATCTCAGGTGCGTGATCATGAGGTCATATCATTCAAGGTTGTAAACTTTACTTTAAATCTCCTATACAATTTTTACGGATCTTTTAAATATATATATATATATATATATATATATATATATATATATTTGAGGATTTCACATATTGTTTGCTTTATATGAATATGCAGGATATAGTAGATCGGGCATTTGCATCTTCTTGAGTGACAGTTATGCTACCCATTGAAGAAAATGTGCCAGTTATAGATTCACATGATCATATGGTAATTTATGCATACTAGAAATCATTTTTACTATATTTACTAGATATTTAATTAAATTTATTTTTATCTAAAAGATTATATTTTCAAGTTTAAATATGTTTAATTATTTCAAAATTTCAAAATAAATTTAAATCTATTTTCAAGTTTCTTGTACTCTTTTACAACATCATGCAGGTACATCTAGTTGACATGGAACAAAGAGGAGACTTGATTTGACCGATCAGCCTGAAAGTTAGATGGTTTTATATTTTATGGACTATAGATCTCTAGTTTTATTTAAATATATGTGTTGGACTTGACATATAAATTTAATGGACTATCTATCTCTAGTTTTATTTTGAACATGTTATTATCATATTTGTGTTTATTTATATCAGTTGACTTTAATATGATGATTATATACGCAGTCAATTATGAGATTGTGTTATGTTTTTTCATGATTATATGCACTCATACATATCTATATTTATATTTTATCTAATTTTCAAGTATTACATGCACTATATAAATTCTTATCTAGAATCAAATTTCATATATATAATTTATCACATGGTTAGGTGACAAATTAAAACATTCCTTAAATAGTTTAGATCATATTCATAATAAATTAAGGGTGGGTAATTTTAACTATTTTCCAATTATATAGCAAATATTTGAATCAATAAACAAAAAAACTATCTCCTTGTATGTGTAAAATGTATAATCTATACAATTGAATAATTATATAAAATGTGGTAAATACAAGACATGAAATGTATAATTTATGAAATTGGAACAAGATATTTAAAAAGTGACATCAAACAAACATATATAATGTATATCAAGATGTTTATTACAACTATATAACATGATGAAACATATATATGCATGTGATACAATTAAAGCTTATCAACTTTTAGGTGAAGACCAAAAATTGGGTATCAGGACATAATAACCTGACCAAAATAACCCTAGACAAAATAACCCAAGGACAAAATAACCCAGGGTCATAATAACCCATAGACAAAATAACTCGTGGTCAAAATAACCCATGGACAGAATAACCCATGGTCATTTTAGATCAAGCTAGTAAACTAGAAATGACATAAAATAAATTTTAAATATGATTGTGAGGCACCATAGAGGCTATTTAGGTCATTTTTAGACCTTATATCCATTATATACCCCTAAAATAGCCTTAAAACACCTTTAATATACTTAAATAACCTATAAAATGGTAAATAAGTATAAAAATAAAGGAGATTTCATAGGAATAAGTTGATTAAGAGTTATTATGAAAAGATATAAATGAAAAGGCATTAAGAAGATATATAAAGTGGTAGAATTAAGAGAAGTAAAGAAACTTGTTGCATTAGCTTTTGTGCCTCAGATAGATGTAATTGATGCATTTGAAACACTTCAACAATCTCCTTATTATACAAAACATGAGGAGACCCTACAACCCATAATTGATTATTTTGAAGACACATGGATTGGTAGACTAACCAAAAGAGGCAACAAACGATCACCCAAGTTTCCAATCACAATGTGGAATTGCTATTCAACTACTCAAGATGATCTTCCCATAACCAATAATACTATTGAGGGATGGCACAGAGGATTTAGTGAATTACTTCAAGCATCACATAGCCCAGTCTGAAAATTCATCAAAGCAGTGAAAAAAGAACAGAGTCTCCAAGAGAATAGAATAGAGAAATATATGGTTGGATACAGTGGGCAACCAAGCAAGAAAAAATATCGTGAACTCAAAGAAAGACTAAAAAGATTGGTTGATGGTTATGACAACCATAACATTTAAGATTATATAAGAGGCATTGCTCATAATTTGACACTTTAATTGAAAATTTGAATAATAAAGTTTTTTTAGCAACATACATGTAATTTATAAATTTTGTTTTCCTTTCTCTATATTCTTATGGGGATATTTTGTCCATGGGTTATTCTGACCATGGGTTATTTTGGCTTGGGTTATTATGACCCTAGGTTATTTTGTCCCTGGGTTATTATGACCGGGTTATTCTGTCCAGGGTTATTTTGGCCGGGTTATTCTGTCATGTAACCCAAAAATTGATATTTACATAGTCTCTTGATAAAATAATTTTTCAGTTCAACAATCACATCGTAGACCAACTTGATGAGAACCTGCAAAAATAATTAATGTAAGTAACTACAATTTTTATGAGTCATTTAAGAAAAAAATTCATGCGAGAAAAGAATAGTATATATTAAATTCCATACAAATTCAAATGATGTTTGCCATAGGATGGATTAAGGGGACCTAAGAGGATATATAACTTAAGGGGGGGTCTTAAGAGAATGCCTTAAGGGGAGTTAAGAGGATGGTTTAAGAGGATGCATCTCATGAACCCTAGGATATGGCTTCACGGGTCCTAAGAGGATGGCTTAAGGGGAATTATGAGAGTCCTTTAAAAGGATGGCTTAAGGGGATGTAAGAGGGTGGATTAAGGGGAGTTGATAAAATGACTTAAAGGGATGTAAGAGAGTGGATTAAGGGGATGCAAGAGGGTGTATTAAGGGAGTTGATAGAATGAATTGAAGGGATGTAAGAGGGTGGATTAGGGTGATAGAATGGATTAAAGGGATGTAAGATAGTGGATTAAGGGGATGCAAGAGGGTGGATTAAGGGGAGTTGATAGAATGACTTGAAGGGATGTAAGAGGGTGGATTAAGGGGAGTTGATAGAATGACTTGAAGGGATGTAAGAGGGTGGATTAAGGGGAGTTGATAGAATGAATTAAAGGGATGTAAGAGAGTGGATTAAGGGGATGCAAGAGGGTGGATTATGGGGAGTTGATAGAATGACTTGAAAGTATGTAAGAGGTTGGATTAAACGAAGAATGAATTAAAGGGATGTAAGAGAGTGGATTAAGGGGATGCAAGAGGGTGATTAAGGGAGTTGATAGAATGACTAAAGGGATGTAAGAGAGTGGATTAAGGGATGCAAGAGGGTGGATTAAGGAGTTGATAGAATGACTTGAAGGGATGTAAGAGGGTGGATTAAGGGGAGTTGATAGAATGAATTAAAGGGATGTAAGAGAGTGGATTAAGGGGATGCAAGAGGGTGGATTAAGGGGAGTTGATAGAATGACTTAAAGGGATGTAAGAGAGTGGATTAAGGGGAGTTGATAGAATGACTTGAAGGGATGTAAGAGGGTGCATTAAGGGGATGCAAGAGGGTGGATTAAGGGGAGTTGATAAAATGACTTAAAGGGATGTAAGAGAGTGTATTAAGGGGATGCAAGAGGGTGGATTAAGGGAGTTGATAGAATGAATTGAAGGGATGTAAGAGGGTGCATTAAGGGGAGTTGATAGAACGGATTAAATGGATGTAAGATAGTGGATTATGGGGATGCATGTCATGAACCTTACGATATGGCTTAACAGGCCCTAAGAGGATGGCTTAAGGGGAATTATGAGAGTGACTTAAGGGATGCAAGATTATGGATTAAGGGGATGTAAGAGGATATGACTTAAGGGTCCTTTAAGAGGATGGCTTAAGGGGATGCAAGAGGGTAGATTAAGGGGAGTTGAGGGAATGAATTTATACTATCAATTAAATGTATCTAGAACTATATATAGTTACCTGTCTATAGATTCAAATTCCATTGTAATATATGTGCATCTCCTCTCTTTTTTGTAAAGCATCTAATTTTGGGAGACCTGAAACAAAAAATGATATAAAACTTTAATTAGGAAATGATTACAGAAAAATATATATATCAATTAAATATATAAACAACTAGATATACTTACCAATATTTATTTACTCTGTTGTACCATTTGCATCCTCTCTTTTTGTAATGCATCTATGTTTGTCTCATTATCATCCATTGAAAGTGTCCATAAAACTTTATTAGCAAGCCTCCCTTGATATCTAACTAGTTTTATATTGGTTGCCAAAATCAAATGTGAATAATGTATAATCTTCTTGTGTCTTTCATAATCTTCAAATGCAGGCAAGCCATTCTTTCTCATCAAATATTTTCAAAGCCAGGTGCCAACAACAACCACTAAACCAGTTGGATACTCAAAGTTGTCATCATCCACTCTAGGATGTACCAATGTATGCTTTCTCTTAACACATCTAGCCAACCAATACTTCGTCTCCTCTTCATTCCCCTCAGGTGCAACAACAACATACGCATGTCCTGCAAAAATAAATACAAAATTCAATAAAGAGTGACTTATATTTAATTCACATATAAACATGCATACATACAAAATTCAACTCAATAAATAATGTACCTTCTTGTACAAGATCCGAAACACGATCATAATCATCTGATGCGAACACTTGATTATCTTCAATTGTCGTTCCATGTTGAACATGTGTCGATGTAGGCGTTAAGGCTCTTTGTTGCCATTGTTCGACCCATTCCGTATTTTCACATCCCTCCCAATCACCTGCAATACAAAATTGACAAAAGCATGCCAACTCCCTTGTCCATATTGTCCATGTGTTTGCATTCGAACTCTTAAATGAATGCCATTTTGTAGATCCATTAATTTTTTCACAATCTTGTCGAGAAAAAATATCATTTTCTTCAACTAACCAAAAGAAGCGTCGAATTATTGAGCTCTCACTTGTTCTTGTAGATAATTTGGTATTGCACCAATCTACAATTGCACGTGCATCTCTAAATTTCGCAACATCCTCAAATTTTAGTTGTTCTCTTTTCACACATGCACCTGCTCCATCGTGTTCTCCCTTACCATGACCAACTTAAAAAAAAACTCCATATGTGTTGGATATTATTTTCCTTATGAACTCTACATAACCAATAAAAAATTCTAGCATTTTTGAATTGAACCGTGCAATTATCTAACCATATGAGATGTTCTAGCATTTGAATTCCTCTCTCTTTTAAATTTTTATAAAATATATCAAAACAATATTGTACAAACTCAGATGAATGTAATCGATTATCACTTACATAAAAATGGTACTCTCTCGAAAAATTTATATTATCTTTTGTACTATCTTCTGCATGTCTATAAACAATGTGAACAAATATAACTACTTGCACTGAATTATAATACTGCGATTGAATTTCTTCTTGTGGAGCAAGAGTATAATTTTCAGCAAAATCAACAACTGACAATATAGTTCCAATTGGGAATGTGTTTTTACATAAACAAAATTGATTATCAAGCTAATGAGCATTCTAAGAGTGTTGAACATATTTAGGTACAAACTTATCTTTAAATTCATTAATAAAAGCATGCACACTAACTTTTTCCACAATTAGCTCAACACGTTTTCCAGTCTTTCCATCTTTTAAAGAATACTCAACATTTTTAAATTTTTTTACATCTACTAATTGTTGTCCAAATTCATCTAAACTACTTTCATGCATACATTCTCCGAATAATGAAAGGTTACCACATCTATTGCATTCTCCAGAAATGCATGCTTTTAAAAAAAATGAGTTTCCATTTAAAGAGGGATCACAAAACAAACTTGCTATAAAATATTTGATTCTTTCAGGTGGCATATTAATACCACAAATGTCCAGCATAATTTGGTTAGCATGCAAAGTGCATCATATATATCAAAATATATCATAATAATAATGAAATTGTACACAAGTCTTACAACAACAAGAGATCCGTTGCTTATTAATTCTAACATACCAAGGTTTACACTTTTCGAATGATCTTTAACTTATGTTAATATTCAATGGTAAGATTGAAGCATCTAATTTTTTTTTATATAATTCAGTTTGAGTCATATCTAAGAGATGCTTTGGATGAGGTTCACGAATTTTGGGAGCCACCCTTAATTTTAAGACATCTCTAATGTTAGGTGATACTCTTGTATTATCATGCCAAAATTTATCAATTAAAGATTTAATTTCATTAGTTAATTTTATGTCTAATCTTGGGAGTCTACCACCAAAAATCCAACATTGATTAATAGGATCCTTTTCAATACTTTCTCTTCTTTTAGCAGCTCTTATCAAAGTTCTAGGATTTACTTTTACACATTTACTAATCTTACTTAACATTCTTTTATTTGAAGTTGTTTTATCAACTAGAGCAGTTGTTATTGCACGACAAGCCACATTCTTATATTTCGATCGACTTTTCTTACCAATAACATCAATAACATTAGCAACACTAGATATGACTTGTTCTACTGAATCATCTTTCTTTTTTGGTTTTACAAAAACACCTAATTTTTTCATCACTTTTCTCATTTTCAACATTCTCATCAATTGCACCATGAGTTGACATTGGAATCCTAATTTATTTCTAATTTTTAATTTTTCTCCAAGAAACTTTACCACAAAGGTTATCTAGCACATCTGTTTCAATTGTAAAAAAAACATTTTCACCTTCATCCATAGGAGTTTCATTTTCATTCACACAAGGGGTTTCATTTTCATTTTCAAATGTAAAAGGGATTTCATTCTCATTTTCATCAATATGGGGGATTTCATTCTCATTTTCATCAATATTAGGGATTTCATTCTCATTTGCATTCTCATAAGATATAATTTCATCATTTTTTTGTTTCTGCATTGTTTCAACCCTAATATTATTGATCTCATCAATGGTGTATCTAACTTCATCTAAACAAGCAATATCAATATTATCAAAACTTGGGTTTGAACACATACCTGGATAGATTGTTTGAATAGGTGCATTTTCCATATCATTGGGAGGTGGATTTGAAGACATACCCGAAGTTATTTGCATATCATTCAAAGTTGAAGTTGAAGGCATAGTTGGGTTTGTCTCTGTAATTGCATTTTCTTCCATACTCACCATCTCCACATTTGCATCATCTACATTCATTTCATCATTCATGGTTTCCTCTTCAACATTCTTGGAACTAGATGCTCCCAAATCTTTTATTTGACGAATCCTTTCTCTCCTTTCCCTTTGTCTTTTTGCCTCTTTATCTTTATTTGCTTGAATTTCTTCAGGTGTCATTAACTTTCTACATCTTTTTTTTTGTCTTTTCTTATCACCCATAGTTACCAAACCCTCTTTGATGACAAAAAAATAATTCAAGAAACCTATTTTCAAATTTCCACCTCCTTCAAATATTCAAATTAAACTATGTACTAAGAGGATCATTTTTTCTATAAACTATGAAGTACAAAAACATCATGAGTACATCCAAAAAATTCTCTTTTTCCAAATCTTCTTGTAAAAATTTATTGTACTTGATTCCACTTGAGAAAATTCAACCTGCACTTTGTCTCTTCCAACTATTTGAATAGAATATGCCCTGCACAAGACAAATTTGCAATAAAAAACGCAGAAAATTACACTTTCAGACCATACTGCAGAAAATGAATGTTGTAGGAAAATTGTGTTTTACCAATATTTTCTAAATTAGGGGAAAATGACTATATTAGAAATGCGTACGTGTTCTATTTTAGGAACACATACCTTTACCCAACGAGTAAATAGATAACGCGTATGCGTTATGAAACGCGTACGTGTTTCATTTAAATAACATGTACACGTTTTTGTAATGCTTACACGTTATTTAAAAGTTGAATTCCCACACCACATCCAACTTTGGTTTTAGGTTTGGGAAAGGCTTGGCAATCTGAGCCTTAGCCTTTGACCTACAACTAAAAAACTAAGATTAAAAAAGAATGTCCAACTTTAACAACATGGTTGATAGACTTTTTTTCTGAATCAATCTATAAAATTAAAACCCATTAAAGAACACAATGTCTACTTTCCAAATATATAATTTTTATTAATATTGGATTATTTTTTCTATTTTTTAATTAATTTCTAAGTAAATTAGTCCTTAAATTTGAAATATCAGGCTTTTTTTGCTTTTTAATAAGTTTTATTTGGTTAAGTTTCTTGTAAAAAAAATTATATGGCATCAAACTTCAGACAATTCTCTATACAATGGAAAAACAGAGTCAAAAAATGTTTAGTTTAGATCCAATTATGTTGCCCGTACATGTTGATTTTTAAAAATAGCAATTAAGGCCAATAAAAATTTAATAAAAAAAAAAATCAACCAAAAATTACAAAAAAAAATTCACATCAAACTTCATGTTGTTAGCTCTCTTTTCCCAAAATTAATTAGCAAAATACTTTTATTTGGGTCAAAAAGTGTTGTCCGTACACGTGCTTGGTATGGTAAAAAAAAGGGACTTTTAAAAAGTGGTTTTTATAGATCCCTATCAAAATTTAATTTCTATAATCTGGGTATTTGAATAATTTACATATTTGGAAACTAGATTCAAAATGCTAAATTTTATAGTACTGACTTTTTTTAAGATTCATTGTGTAAGTGCCTCAAATTTTCAGTCCAAGTGTGACAAATTCTAAAAAACAACAAAAACACTTCCACTTTTTGAGCTTTTTGTGTATCCAACTTCTTGCATTAGCCCTATTGTTCAAATTTTTTATCATTGTGTTTGACCTCATGAGAATGCTTTAGAGTAAATTACACCTTGTAAATCCACCTACACTTGGAGAACCATTCAATCTCTCAAAATTTGACTGTTATTTTGGAATTATTATCAAATTGGATATGTCCAAAGCCTTTGATAAGTTGACTTGGAAACTTTTGTACTACATATACCTCTTGTCAACTTCAACCAAGGGAGTACTAATTGCATAATGAATTGTCTTCTTTTTCAATTCGATTAATCATGCCCCATAGGGTCTTCTTCACCAAGTACATAATTAAGTTAAAGAGACCCATTATCATGTATTTTTCCCATCAAAATGGCAGAGGCTCTTAGTACAAAACTTATACTCGCCAGTATGTTACAAAAATTTACATGACTGCCAATTCTAGCAACACAAGCCAGTACATATAGTTTGTAGATGTTACCTAACTTACAAGATAGATGAGTTTCTAGAGGAGATGCAAATAAAGATGAATTTTTAATTTGTTTCAGTGCCCAATTTGGAGTATCTAGAATTTATTGTTAATTTTGAATTTGATATTGACATATATCATTGAACTGAGTTTGATACTACTGTTCTGATTCATTGGCAATAATTATTGGATATGTGTGTAAAATCTGGAGATTTGTGTTTGACTGCAAAGAGTTATCTCTTGTGATTTATTAGCAAATTATTATTTTTGTTTGTGGGCTTCTTACACAAGAAAATATATTTATACATTTCTTGTAGAGTCTATTCCAATTGATCATAACAAAAAAAACTTCCAATTTTGAAAAGAATATAACATAGAACCAAATAGCAGTGAAAATACCAAAAAAATATTGTCAATAGTGTATCTCATTTAGCTTTTATTTAATCTTTCTCTTTATGTCTACGATTCCCTGAAGTTTTTCTGATCATCAACATAAAATGTTGATGGATATGTAACACATTTAGTGCAATCATTCCCTAGTTCATCATGTTTGGCAAAGAGCATGCCCATCTAGAGATGACCTTAGAATTTGGTTATGACTTATCTAGAGATAGTGATATCGACAAAAAATAAAATGAGACAAGCAGATCTGGAAGCTAAGGGTATACACATCAATGTATAAGCTAAAGAATTAATACCCTAGAAAAATATCAGTTCATGCAGTGATGATTCTACAGTACAAAATTGTGATCTTCTAGACGGTAGGCTTATAACTATACTATCCTAGAAATGCATGAGCATTGTGTGGTCACCTTGAAAGGAATAAAATAATTTGAATCATCAATTTCTTGAATCATTATGGTTGAAGTATTTGATGTGTCCACCACAATACTAAGTAAAAATTGTCACATGAAGAGTAGGTTCTTTAAGGGTAAAATATTTGCAATCCAAAGAGTAGCATCAAAATTTGAGCTACAAAGGCTAATTTTAAATTTTATATGGTTATTTAAAATACTAAAAAAATTTGCTTGAGAATTAGTTGTGCCAGACTTTCAGCTTACACTTTATTTTGATGGTAAGGGACAACAAAAATAACAGTTAAATGTCTTAAAAAAAAATTGTCAAACAAAATGGGTAGATCTGAATTTTCATAGATCACTTTTTACATACTCTACAAGAAATATTGTAATCTTTATTTTCAACTAAAAAAGGATCTGGAAAAATACATATCTATAAATTTATAAGTACAAATGTTTAATCTATAAATAAATACACATTGATTAAGGGTGGACTACATTTTCTCTTCTTAAAAAAGTGTTTGATATGTCAGAATAGCTCTGAAATTTGAAACATAGTAGACAATCTTTACTTAAGTATTAATTTAAAGTTTTAAACCATGTTTCCACAAAAAATTATGTAGACCATAGTTACTCAAAACATAAAGAATTTCCTACAAATTTTACTCATGAAGTAGATATTCTTGTTGCTGCAGTAGGTGTGCCAAATTTGGTTTGTGGTGATTGGCTAAAACCTAGTGTAGTACTAATTGATCTTGGCTTAAATGCAGTAGAGGTATGGCACCTTCTAACTTCCTTTTAAAAAAAAAAATTGTAAGTAAAAGATGGTTAATCTATAGCAAATTAAAACTATTGCTTCCACTTTTGCAAGATCCTAGTGCTAAAAGAGAATACCAATTAGTTGGTCATGTTTCCTATGAAGAGGCTTCAAGAATAGCTTCAACAATTAATACTCTACCTTGCGGTCTTGGTCCAATGACTATTGCAATGCTTCTATCCACTACTCTACAATCAGCAAAACGGGCATATGGGTTCAATTGAGATTTCTGATGTTTGATCTAGGCCTTTTGCAATACACTTCACATTATAAGTTTTGTGAGGCTTATAAATGAGTTATCTATTACTGAATGGAATAAAAAGATCATTTTCTATTGTAAGGAATTTTTTGGAGACATTAGGCGCCTATAAGAGGACTTAGGACTATATGCTTTCATTTTCATTTGTACAAAAAACTATAACATTTAAGGTTGGTTATACATGACTCTACGTACAATGAAAGTTCTAAAGATCTTTGCTTTTTTAAAGAAGATTTTATATCATATATTGTAATGCTTCATTGTGCTAACCCAAAAGGACAACCTAAACTAACAAATTTCCGTAATTTTTTTTAAAGGAGAACATTACACAAGATGCAGAAGAACAAACATTACATGTAAAACAATTAAACAATTGCACTATCAACTACGTGCCATGGGGTACTCACGACGACATTACAAAACCTAGAATCATACCATTATGATAACAATGAACCAAGATTACATTATACACCATCAATAAGAAACATCCACAAATGATAATTCAACATAACAAGATTAACTTAATTATGATAACCATAACATACTATTATCTTGAGAACTCAATGGAGCATATTTCCATAGATACAACACATCAAATAATAGCTACCACGAATCATTAACCACATAAGGTTTACAAGGTACATAATACATTACATCCGTTTCATTTCATTACATCGTTTAAGAATTACAATAATACAAAAGTGATCCCCAACATGAACGGGAACAATACAATATGATAGGGTAATACAACTGAAAAGATGAATACAAGTATTAAGACTGGATCCCTCTACAACACATCTTTGAAGTCACCGCAAGTGGCACGAATCTCCACATCTTGATCCTTGATTGGGGACCTAATGGGGTGCATAGCACATTCCACCTGACCACGTGGGTCTGAAGATCCACCCCCCATGCTAGGAGTTGACAAGAAAGATCCTCAACCAAACAGTCAAGTGTACAAGGTTTAACAAGACTCCACAAGCAAAGCAACAATAACCACAAGAAACATCCCACATCATCAACACATAACCACAAGAAAATAATGGAAAACCAACAAGAATCAATTCCCAATTTCATAGGTCAACACTAAATAACCAAAGAGGTGCCAATAATAATAAGACCAAAAGCCCTCAAATGAGATCACGATATTATCCAACAATAAATATCAATGGGCACCTTTCATTAGCATCAATAAGGTTGCCATGAGGCATATATGTAACATCAAATAACTGAATGGAGGCTTCAACAATAAACATAAAGAAACAATTTCCTCAATTTACATAGGGTACAACCACTTCTAGAGGTACAAAAATAGCAAGGGGAAACAACAAACACACAAGGTTGCTAGAGGGTGGAGTGTCATCACATAAGCTCGACATGGGTTACCCAATGCGAATCTTCATAGGTTACAGGTCCCCTACCTGGTTAAACTCTGGCAACCTCAACCAATCCCCGACCCCCATTCTCACTCATGCAGGATCAACATACCTTTCAAGAGGACAAGGCAGTTGATCTTTGCCATTCCAGGCCTTCCCACTCATCTCAAGCCTAAGCGAGCACTTGAACCATGAGTGAGACTAACTTATTTGGATTAAAGTGAGATACTACCCAAACCCCCGAGTAAGTGAACCAAGATGGTTCCCAAAAAGGGGGCTTAAGTGGCCACTTTTTTCCTAAAATCAAGAAATACTGACCTTTGATGTGAAATTGAGGATAGCTAGACTCAAAATTTTGAGATGGAATAAAAATAAGGATCGAAGTGCTCTGAGTCTACTTTCTAAACTATTAATTTATTTTGAAAATGGTTGAGATTAAGGGGTTCAAAATAGGGATGTACATAAATTGTTGTTGTTTTTGTCAGAAAAACATAACATAACAACTCTTGTACGACCCTAACACCGTGAACTTTTTTGTAGTATTTTTAAAATCGCTATGGTCATAAGTTAGCTAACAGTATCTAGTTGATGCACAATTTTTCTAATAATTTTTTAATGAATATTTGATTTTTTACTAATTTTCTAAGTGGGAACTTCTTAAAAAGCAGAATTTTGGCCGTGCTCCCCCTACAAATTTTGTAAACTAATAGATTTTTTTTAATTTTTATTTTTCAAAATTTGAAGAATGGAGTCTAGTTTCTAAAAATGTAATTTATTTGAAATTTTGATGAACAGTTAATTTATAACGAAAAAAACACCAAACACTGCTTTTTGACAAAAAACAGACATAGAAACAAAAGAAATTATGGATGAAAGGCCTAACATTGTCAAAAAGTGAAAAAAATTACATCGTTGGAAAGCTAATAGAGAACTTAACATTACTCATGTGTTCGATTTTGTCGATATTGAACCAGATGCAATCCTGACGGTGAGCACGAACTTGATTATGTGAAAAATTGTAGAATTTGTAAAAAAAAACGTCTCTGGTCGTTGGGAGTGCCCTCCAAGCCTTTGGTTTGGTATTCCAAGGAAAATACCAAAGCTAAGGCTCAAGTATTCCCAAAGAAAAATATAACGCGGGTGCGTTATAACGCTCTCACGTTATGTGTTAGTTTTGACATTTTTTGCTTCTCTGGGGAACATGTCTAGCAACACATAACACGCTCGTGTTATGTCTTCCTTTAGTTAAATGACACTTTATTGAATGTTTGTTCATATGTTTTTATGTATATGTATGTTGGTGTGTCATGTATGTATGTATGTATGCATGCATGTATGTATGCCTATATGCATGTATTTATGCTTGTGGGAGAGAGGGTGAGAGAGGGTGGGAGTTGGAGAGAG
>VDFB02365519.1:83511-93924 GCA_007258455.2 Sequoia sempervirens
CGGATAGGGTGGGAGAGTGTGGGAGAGATTCGAAGAGCACGAGAGAGGGTGGGAGAGAGTTGGAGAGAGTGGGAGAGAGTGGTTGAGTGGGAGATAGGGTGGGAGTGGGTTGGAGTGGGTCTACCCTATAAATCTTAAAACAAACTAACTTTATTATAACGCGAGCGCATTATGAATAAGTAGAGAGATGGTCGTTTAGCAAGAAATAACACGCTCGCATTATAACGTGAGTGCATTTTTTATTGCACTAAAAATAGTTAAAAAACACAATATACCTGTGATGTCAACCCACATTCTGCATATTCTTCTGGTTCTGTGCGTGCTCTGACAAAAAGTAGCTTTTTGGTGATTGAGTGAAGTGTGCATGCATGATTTTTAGATTCCAACACCTTTTTCATGATATTTCCATCACCTTTGCATGAAATAGTAGAGTTTTCACGTTGAAAGGCATATAATATGAATTCAAGTTTGAATTACAGTGATAACTGATATATAATTGAATTTTGGAGGGGAACAAGCTTTTGAAAAAGTTAAATTTTTGAGGAGTTTGAGGAAAGAGGAAGCAAAGGCTACATAATTGTGTAGAACTCCTCCATTTGAAACTTTGGTTTTTTCAGTATGTGAAGTCTTTGTACATTTTCTTCCATTCTATTATTGCTTGCTTTCATTTCTGTTGTTTTGCTTATTCCATGTTGATCAATTTTTTTTTTGTCATGTTACAACCTTAGGTTGTCAATGGACATTTTAAATTACAAAATTCTATACACTTTCCTATTACATTTTTAAACCACATCTCTTTGAGGCATTTTGTTAAATTTAACAATTGAATTTCTTTGTGTATGCTTCCAAAGCTTTCATTGAAGTATTTTGTCAAACAGTTATACAAACCAGTTGATTGCCTTGTCTATGCTACCAAATTTTCCATACATGTCTCTGAAAAATTGGAATATACTCCTAATGCAGTAGGGGGAGGTCTGCAACATACAAACACACAACTCCAATCTACAAACAAATTTTCAATTTACAATTTCATCATGACCTCTTCTTTCAACAAATTCACATTGTTTAGGTTGTAGCATATCAAAGTCACTCAATCGGGTATAATTCCCCACACAACCTTCTCACTTCTCAGCAGACCCCCAAATCCAAAAAATAGTCTTTACTTAGGTTTCAAAACAAAAGATTTTCCAGGTTTTATGACCTTGCATGCTCAAATAGGTTTCCAATACAAAAACCCTCAATTTGTTCATAAATATCTAGGGTTTTCTATATTTCAAAACTCCAAGGCCTTCCAAGCCTCACCAAAGCATCAAACAAATTTTTTAGGGTCTCTACAAAAAAAAAAAACCTTCACTAGGACTTTAGCCTCATTATATCTCAAAAACACCACTTTGGTTCCTCTTTTTCATGCCAAAAATTCACATTCTCAGCCTAAGATAACATCATCATCCCTATAGACACCTTACCACTATTAAAAGAAACATGAAACTTGAAAACAACATATTACAGGCCTTTCCTCCAAATCACAGGTCACCACAGTAGGAGGAAAGGCTCCATCTTTAAATTAAAGTAAAACTCATACTCTGCTGGTCTATATAGGCTGATCATGAAGAATGGAGTTTTTCGTTCACCGAAACAACCAAAGGAGTCTCAAAATAGATTGAAGTCCAAGTTAAGACCTGCCACCACAGTGATTTGTTGTTCTACAGACCTAGGACCATTTAGACACCTTTATTTTACCCATTATAGAGCCTTTCAACATATCCAACAATCACCAATGCTTGTTTTGTACCAAACTACACAAATTATTAAGTTTTCTACACTTTTAAGGGCCCAAATTAGCCCACTTTTACAAAGGGACCACCTTCAAAACATGTCCAAATATCTTGAAACCTTGGGGCAGCGCTTTATATCTATCAAAACTTCAAATTATAGCATTAGATTGCAGAGATTCAATCATTTACCACCCAAACCATAAAACCCTCTCCCTAGGCTTAGAAACTATATGTTTTACTGAAAGTAGCACTTTCCAAACACTCCAAAACTTGAAAACTATTGAAAAAAGCCTAACATACCTTTTTCATGCTCAATCTAACATAAAATAACGCTTCCCAACTCAGAAACTCAATTTCAGTCACCAAAAGCTCAATTTTGTTAAGGGAAACTCAACATTTCCTCATTTGGTTTGACGCCCAATCCAAGATCATCCTCCATTCAAGTTTATCACGGACTTTTATAATGTTTCCCTCTTAAAACAAACCACTTCAACCTTGAAAACTAACATTTGAAACAGGTGACCATTGGTCTCCCTCTTTAATAGACTTTTACAACCCTTCACTATTAGTTAATTTGACTTGACTTAGCACTTTTTGCACAGGTAAAATTATTCATCATGCCGAAGAAATGAATTGTTAAAAGGAAAAAACTAACAGATGATCAACTCCAAGCCTTCAGAGATAAAGAGAAAAAATGGATGAGGGAATATCGTGAAAAGCATAAATTGGGAATGATTGACGAAAACAAGCCAATTGAAGAGGAACCTCAATCGTCAAAAAGAGAAAAGAAATTGGCAGCACAAAGGGAACGAATGTAAAAGATTCGTGCTAGGCGAGATGAAGATACCGTAGTTGGAGACACACCCTCTACCGCAAGTGAATACGAAGAGACACCATTAAGCACAAGCAAATATGGAGGGACACCATCTACCACAAGTGAGTATGGTTGGACACCATCCACCACATCTGAAGTTGAGAGTACATCATCACTCGGATTTGATGAACAAGGTATGCCATCATCCCTACGTGAACCTCAAGATATGTATTCTATTCCACCCTCGGTCGAAGGTACACAATCTAGCCCACCTCAATTAAATATTGATGAAATTGCTAATGTTGAGATGTATGTACCTAAGAGAACACCACCTAGAATTTTGCATAGAAAGCCAAAGTTTTCGATTAATATTGATGAGGATATTTTGCAGCACATGGAAGGTAAGATTATAGAATGCACTTGTAGAATATATGCTGATAAGATTTGGAATTTTTTCTTTGAAAGGCTAAATGAGACCAGAAGATGTCAACTATTTGTTCAAATGATGCGGGGTTTAAAGTACAAAAACATCATGAATACTCTTGGGTTGAGAACAATGAATGCATCAAGTAAAAACACTATTGTGAAGAATCTAATGGATGCTTATGAGAGTGTGGGTAAGACCTCACGCTCAAAGGATAGTAATGTCACCCGACGTGTCATTACATCGACTTTGGTAAGCTATCAAACAAAAATATCTCGTCTCATTAAAAAGACAAGTGAACAAATAGGAATTAGTAGAAAAACTTTATCAAAAGCCATTCAAAGGCGGCAAAGAATTGAGGGCACCGATTCAAATGAATTATGGGAATTCTCGGGAAGACTGCCACATAAAGGTAGAAAAGTTGTTGAAGAATTGAGAACACTAATTGAAGATTATTGGAAGAATAATACAAGGTCATCTTCGAATCAAAGGGATGTCGTAAGAAGGAGAATCGGTAGTCGGAACCGTGAGCCACATCCAAAGCATTTTTTGGATATGACTCAAACCCAATTTTTTCATAAATTTCAAAATGCTTATCCTCAAATTAGTATTTCTCAAAGATTTTTTGAAATGCTTAAACATTTTTATGTCAAGATAAATCACACACACACTACTTGTTGCTGTAGACTACATATTGAATTCACTAACCATTATGATTTTTATCATTCTATATATTTAGATTTGCATACTAATGATGTTTTGCAAGATTGTGGCATAGAAGCCCCACCAAAATCTTCAAGAGAGTTCTTATCAAAAAAATTATGTCAAATAGAGGATGGCCAAATATTCTACAGGACAACATGCTTGGATGGTTCATGCGAGCGTTGCAGTGGCTTGCAACAAATGCCAGTATGTCAACATATGGAAATCAAATATGAGGTGGGGCATAAACTAGTAGATTTTGGGAAGTATAAAACATCAACATACACTACAAAAGATGGGTCTCAAGAAAAAAGGTGTGATTTGGTTATTGAGAAGATTCCAGTGTATTAGTTTATGTCCATGTTTTGTGAGAATCTAGTGTATGAGTATGCAAGGCATACCCATAGAGCCTAATGGCTAGACACATAATTCAAGCTATGCAAGGACACCTTTGCAGTTTGCAGCATAGTATGAGTGGTTGAATTTGTAGAGAACTACACTCTACAACCACAGTGTGAGGTGCAGTCACAGTATTACAACTCCACACAGGTTTTGATATTTTAGCACATAACATTCATTCATGCAGCTAATAGTACAGAGGACCAAAGGAAGGTATTGAGGGAGTATCACTTTTATATTAGTGATGATCGCACACATTCTCTAGAGTTTGTGCAAGGTTGCTTCCAGATGTTCTATAGTGATTTGGCTCGGAGGGGCATAGCATACGGTTGGCATATAATATGGTCGGATAACTGTGCAACACAGTTCAAGAACACACACATGTTCTACTGGTTGTGTAGGATGCATCTCACTATAGGTGTTCAACATATGTGGAACTTTTGTGAGGTCGGGCATGGAAAGGGGGAGCATGATGGTGCAGGAGCATGCGTGAAAAGAGCATTCGCACGAGAAGAGTTAAAGTATAAAGACAGTGCAAAGTTGACAGATGCAAGTTCAATCATCGAGTGGTGTAATGCTCTGATGGGTCCAGGTAATGAAGGTATGTCTTCAGTTCGTAGATTTTTTTGGTTGATGGATGATACTAACATTGCACCATATGAGGATTGTTGTACACTAATAGGATCGAGTGAGCTACACTCTTTCCTTAGCTCAAATGTAGGTTCATGGAGTATCGATACACATAAGATGGCATGCTTTTGTTCTTCATGTACAATGCAAGCCTGTAATGATTGTGAGTCAGGGGAGTGGGTTGACAAATGGTTGACAAGTTATCTTACCCCACTTCACACATAGCGCCCTCCGACGACATTGGAACTAACACAGATGGAATCATCGATCGACTTTGACCACGTATCAGATCTAGTTCAACCAGGTAATATATCTACTTGCTTAGTTTTTCAAATTCCATATTGTTATCTTACTTTGTACTGTATTCATAATGTTGACTAATTTCAAGTGATTTTATGCACATATCAATGTAGGGCATGTTTATGCAGTTATTGCAGATGAAGAAAATGAAGAGGGGACAAACTATTACTTGTGTCATTGTGTTGAGGCCAAAGAGAAATTGGAAGCTCCAGTTATAGATGGAGAAAACATTGAATACCCTGCAGGCTCAGTTGTTGTTATTGGAACGTGTCTTAGAAGGTACCCACATAAGAGTGTTAAACATTGGTTGTTTGAGGACTTTGAAATGCATCGTAAGATTCTTCATTACTCGAACCTTGTTGTGGAATCCAATGTTCGTTTGAGAAAATATGGGGGTAGACCTTTGAACAAGACCTTGTGGAAGGTTCGTGAGTCTGACCATGAGGCAATACTTGACATAATAAAGAGTAGAGCATATCCAAATGGTTCATTGGATTAATTTGTAATTATATGCACAATGGTTCTTATTAATTTATACTTGTATCCACGTTAATTTTTTTGATGCCAATGCTATCATGTCTTATTTTACTTTGCGTATCTGTAAGTAACCTGGTAAACATTGAATGGTGTCCCCTTACAGAAAATGCAGATTTATGGGCCATCCAAGAGAATCTCAGGCATAAAAGAAATGCAACATCCCTATTTTGATTATGAAGCCAAATCTTAATTATGATTTTTAGCCATTACAAAAGTGTATGTGAAGCTTGGTGAGGGGATTTTAAGTTATTCATTTGAAGTTAACCTTATCATGATCACCTATGATGTAGACATTATAGGAGCATCTCGAATTTCAAGATATTCTAGATTCATGAGAGGTGTTGTGTGCAATAGGTATCTTGGAACTCGCAGTGAAGATGTATGAGTAGGAGTGACTAAGTTGAGAGATTGCCATTCCTATATGTAAGTGCCTTCCATATATTTTCATTTCATTTCCATTTTGGACATGAGTTGTTTATTTTTATTCTTTTACTTTGCCTATCTGTAACTAAACTAGTAAAAATTGATTAGTCTCTCCTTGCAGAAAATGCTGATTTTGGAGCCATCGAAGAGAATCTTAGCCAAAAAAGCAATGCAACATCCTTATTTTGATGATCTTGAAAAATCTCAATTTTGATTTCAAGCCATTATAAAAGAGTGTGCGAAGCTTTGTGAGGGAATCTCAAGTTTCTCATTTGAAGTTAACCTCTAAATGAGAACCTATGATGCAGACATTATAAGAGAATCTTGAATGTATGAGTGACATTGTAAAATATCTGTGAGAATAGAGTACCTAAGGAATTGTAATGAGATTTACTTGTAATGAAATTTACTGAAATAATGAAATTTGGTGTAGGGGCACCAAGGTTATTGAGCAAATTTGGTTCACATAAATCTTTTAAGTTAGTTTTGTGTTATGATTTTTGTCAATTGAATAAGGTCATAATACATCCACAATTGATTTATAATGTAATAAGTCATGTTAGTTACAAAAATAACAGTTAGGCATGATTGGAAAGATGTAGAATCATTTGTAAGGGCTATTTAAAGCCTCTTGAAGGCTATTTAAGTCAATATTTGAATTTGTAGCCTTTTGAAGGAATATCTTTGAATATGGTTGTAAATGTACTATTAGTGAGATTGAGATTGTTAACCTTCAGAGAGTAGCAATATTTATGTTGATGAAATTTCCTTTAGATGCAAGGATTCAAAGCACATCAACCATGTCGTACAAATGATTAAATCCCAGAGATGATCTATAGCAATGAAAGAGTATGAAAAGGCAGAGAGAGCTACATTGGTGACTCAGGAGAAACTTTAGTGATGCAGATTCAAGGTGGAGAAGACTCAAACAAATCATATTTTAGTAAATCAACCTTTGTTATTTCATTTGGCCATCTTGGAACAACTACCAACAAAAAGGCTTCGAAACTCAACAATTTGGCTTAAATTTTAGAGAATTCCTCTCAAGGACCATCTCATCATTAATATAGCATCTATTAAAACCCCCAACACCATTCCCAAGCCAAGACATACAAGTTTTCTTTGCAATTTCTTCGAGATCCTTCAAACTGCCCTATAAAAAGGCTACAAAATTAGCCCTATTTTACAAACAAACTGCTCTTTAAACTTCTTCTAACCCCACAAGCTCTTGGAAAGTCATCAAATAGGTCACAAAACTCCCAATTCCATAGGTTTTAGAAAAGCACTCAACCTCTAAGCCATAATTGATTAAAACCCTCAATTTTCTAACAAATACGTAGGGTTTTTAGCATCTCACAACTCCAAGGCCTTCCAAACCTCACCAAAGCATCAAAAAAGTTTTTTAGGGTCTACACACACATAATAAACCTTCACCTATCCTTTAGACTCAGTAGATCTCAAAAACATCACTTTGGTTCCTCCATTTCAAGCCAAAATCTCACATTCTCAACCTAAAACAACATCACTAGCCCTATAAACGCCTTACCATTATTAAAAGAGTTAAGGAAACTTGAAAAAAACACATTTTAAACCTTTCCTCTGAGTCACAATTCACCATAGTAGGAGGAAGGGCTCCATCACAAAAATTAAAGTAAACTCAGACCCTGCTGGTTTGTAGAGGCTGAATAAAGAAAAATGTATTTTCCTTTCACTAAAACAACCAAAGGTGTATCAAAACAGATTGAAATATAGGTTAAGACCTTCCACCAAAATTTTTCATGAATTTATTTTCATAAGAGGCCTGTACTAGGCTGTACACAGAGAAAAGAAACTGAAAACTTAGAAAAATGTTGAAATTCCATAGTTTTAGGCATTGTGAAGAGCACCAATCTTCAAAAAAACTATTGATTGAACCCCCATTCAGGCTTGAATTATGTTTTTAATACATTTAAAATGAGAATCATCTCCCTTCAATTCCCATAACTACCTTTGAACCATCAAACCCTTATTAAGCCTACAAATACTAGTATTTATTATTTAAGAATGGTTTTGCTTACTAAGCTTTATCATGCAAATTTAATATTCTAAAGGCCTAGGACCACTTAGACACCCTTATAACATGACTTTTAGACTCTTTCTCTGCACTCCCACCTAATTTTTATATAATTTTCCTTTATGGCAATATCAACAATTATTTAACTCAAGAGTGCTTTTTCACATTTGTCCACCCTAACCTACTAATTCCAAAAGTACATAAAAGATTGGTCTATTAGACCTTATTCAAGAAAAAAAGACCTCAACATACTAAAATTTACCAACTGTCCTCCCAATTTACCATCAAACAATCACAAATTGAGGGTGAGGTGTGGGTGCTCCTGCACCATTCAACTTTCAAAAACAAAGTCAATTAGGCTGGCAGACGTCTGGATCGGGCTAGCATTTGGTGGAAGAGGAAGAAAGATGACTGAAACTCTAGAGGCCCACCATACTAGATTTGGGTATTGAACCATGAGAGTAGAAGAGAGATTTGATATCATGTATCAAAACATTAAGCATGCATTCTTCCAACCAACGGAGAAGGAGATGATTACTTTGCTTCATTTTCTTTTGCATAAGCATATCAAGGCATGGGAACTAAGAAGACCAAGGATGTCTAGTTTTATGTGGAGGTAATGGATGTGGTCCAAACTTTAGGAGGGTCAAGAAGTTCAATGTATGATCTTGATGAAATTGAGGAAGAACAACAAGAGAGGGATATGAAAAATAAAATCAATATAGAGTTTCAAGGTTTTGTCAAGCGAGTAAGAGAGCTATGGGAGCAACCTCATCTAATTTTTTTTGAACTAGACTATGATATGTACCATTTAGAGAGCTTGGTTTTCATGGAGTTCCTTTCAAAGCCTCTGCTTTTATTATTCTTATGGTAAACTGTTTGGTAGATTTGGTGGAATTACCTTTCTTAGTAGTAATTGCTATTAGTGAGATTGAGATTGTTAACATTGAGAGAGTAGGACTTGGTCAAAAGGAATTTGATATGGCTATTGCTTTCAAAGACTTCAAGCGGGATGTACTCTGCATTGACGCCATTCCTCAATCTTCACTTGATGGCATCAAGGAATGGTTGAACTCCATGGTTATAAAGTATTATGAAAGCAGAATGAACTTGTACTAGCAGCCAATTTTGAAGACTATTACTGATGATTCAAAGCACATTAACCATGTGGTACAGATGATTAAATCCCAAAGATGATTTGTAGCAATGAAAGAGTTGGAAAAGGCAGAGAGAGCTACATTGGTGACTCAAGAGAAACTTCATCTTTCAAAAAACAAAGCCAATTAGGCTGGTAGATGTGCAGATCAGGCCAACATTTGGTGGAAGAGGAAGAAAGATGACTGGAATTCTGGAGGCCCACCATACTGGATTTCGATATTCAACCATGAGAGCAGAAGAGAGATTTGATATCATGTATCAAAACATTAAGCATGCATTCTTCCAGCCAGCGGAGAAGGAGGTGATTACTTTGCTTCATTTTCATTTGCATAACCATATCAAGGCATGGGAACCAAGAAGACCAAGGATGTCGAGTTTTATGTGGAGGTAATGGATGTGGTCCAAACTTTAAGATGGGCAAGAAGGTTAGTGTATGATTGTTAACCTTGAGAGAGTATTTATGTTGAGGAAATTTCCTTTAGATGCAAGGATGCAAAGCACATCAACCACATGTGGTATAAATGATTAAATCCCAGAGATGATCTGTAGCAATGAAAGAGTCTGAAAAGGTAGATAGAGCAACACTGGTGAATCAGGAGAAACTTTAGCTTTCAAAAACAAAGTCAATTAGGCTGGCAGACGTGTGGATCGGGCCAACATTTGGTGGAAGAGGAAGAAAGATGACTATAACTCTGGAGGCCCACCATACTAGATTTTAGTATTCAACCATGAGAGTAGATGAGAGATCTGATATCATGTATCAAAACATTAAGCATGCATTCTTCTAGCCAGCGGAGAAGGAGATGATTACTTTGCTTCATTTTCATTTGCATAGCCATATCAAGGCATGGGAACCAAGAAGACAAAGGATGCCAAGTTTTATGTGGAGGTAATGGATGTGGTCCAAACTTTAGGAGGGACAAGAAGTTCAATGTATGATTGGTGTAGGAGCACCATTTAGTAGGTTTTGTTCATCAAGGCAAATAAGGAGTAGAATATCATCAATTTACTAAAACTGGCCCAAACTTGTACATTTGAAGGTTTTGAGTCAATAAAAATGGCTTTTTGACCCATTCCTCTTTCTGTAGCCTATGTAACTTGAGGAACAGGTTTGCACTAACATTATTAAGGTGTGGGAATGATGTGTTAGTGTTGGGGAGGTCTAAAAGTGAGATGGGTGTGAAACCCATGTGTGTAA
>VDFB02365520.1:0-30661 GCA_007258455.2 Sequoia sempervirens
TATGTTATGATAATGCAAATGGATGATATGTATGCATATGATGCAATGGATGTTAATGATTCCTATGTATATGATGTACATGATATGCCCTTTATGATTATGCAATGGATTTTTTATGAGGTATGTGACATTAGTTTAATAATGCATATGGGATGGTTTATGAGATGCTTAGAATAACCAATCTATATTATGCAATGATGCAGGTGATATGATAAATGCTTTCTATATGATATGGTATACATTATGCAATATGCTGACGTTTTATGGATGCAGGATGGAGGCATTGGCAATAATGATTTACAATTAATTGTCATGGTACCATGTTAGCGTGGAAAGAAGATAAAGTAAAGCAAGAGACTCCAACAAGTCACGAGATGATAACGATGATGATGATGATGATGATGATTTGCTTACCAAGGAGTTGGGATTTTAAAAGGGTCAATTACCTTATATTTGATAACACACATAGGTTCGATACATCAAGGTATAAAGAACCAAGATGGCGTTGTAGTTAGTCTAATGGAATTTGACTTGACAAATTAGATATGAGTATCCCTATTCACACCTAACATATAGAACCTTATTCAAAATGTAGTTCAGATATTTCAAATATCTTGGACCAAAACATAGAAAACCAAGCCTTCTTATGTGGTCAACAAGACACCTAAATTACCCTCCCTACAAATCAAGCAAAGCACACATGACCAAGTTATATTACAAGAATATCTAACAAGCACAACAAATAAAAAGATAATGATCATTGCCCCATTTCTTTCTCTCTAAATCCCTTCATTTGGGACATCATCAAGAGGTCATCAAAATGAACACAAAAAATATATGTCAAAAGACAAAGATAAAGTAAACAAACAAGCTAATGTTCTTCAATACTATTAGCCAAGACTAAACTATGATGATGCATGATGTTGACGTCCATTGTACTTGCATCATGATAGAATCATCTCAGCATACATGATGTTATCAAATGAATGATTTGGGACTGTTTGGATGATAGGTTATTGACACAAAGAGTTGACAAACTTGTTTATGTACTGACCTAGACTTAAGACCTTAACGTTTTGAGTTTTCACTCTTCATTTGTTAGACTTGTTTCTGATTGTTTTACCAAAGGCTGAGGGTGGCGATTTTTTTATTATGAGTGACGTTTATTGTGGGTGAAAGCGAGATGGGATGGATGGATTTTTTCAAATATTTGGATGTTTTTGATGTTTTTGAAATGTTTTGAGGCTATTTTTGGTATTTTTGAGATTTGAAAATGTTTTGATTTTCAAGTTTTCAAATGTTTTAGGGTTTTCCGAGATTTTGAGAAAGAGACTAACCTAAAAACTTATCCTAGGGGCCTCGGGGGCTGATCAACATATTAGCCTTGCCTACATTATACACACAGAGACCACGTAGTTTGACTGACATAGACTTGATTATTGATGAAATATGAACAAATGGATTGTCAGTTTATTATGACGGACTGCTAAAGGACTGACCAAAGTGTCTTGGGGGATGATCAAAGATCAACCTTGCCTATATTCAAAGCTCAGAGATGACATAGTTCGACAAGACGACTCTATTTTTGACTTTTTAACTTTTGACCTGTTTTTGAGATTTTGATATGTTTTAAATGTTTTGGGATTTTCTTAGTTTTACGATTTTTTTTGGATTTTTTTATTTTCTGATGTTTTTGGTTTTTTTATTTTGGGATTTCAAGAATACACGAATTTTAATTTGAACCAACAAGAACATACCTTAATGCAACGTTAATAGACCACCCAATATAGGCAAGAAAAATGACCTTGAGAACAAAATGAAAGTAGTACTAGGAGGGATCAAGATACGAACACGTGACCGCTTGGCGCGATGACGGAATGGATGATGGAAGCCGCATCGGGATGGATACCGCGTAACGTCGAGATCCCGGTGGGATGGATAGCGATTTACACAAGGCTTCGCTTATGTTTTCACTCAAGGCATTCTTGCCCAAAGCCACCGGTGGTGGTTTCACTAGAGGACAATTCTTCTCTTTACTTTTTTTGATCCTTTTTCTAATTTTTTCGAATTTTTTTCTTTTTTGATTTTTTTGTTGTCACCAAGACACCTGTTTGCCAGGTTTTCATCAAGGTGACCATTTTTTCAGGACATTTTCTATTTTTTTTGTATTTTTGGTTCTATACCTTGAAAGATTTAGGCATAAAACTTTTTGAGATGGGAGCTATTCATGGGCTCCTACAGAGGCTCACCTTCCGATGTTGATAACTGATATGCCCCTGACTTGTAACTTCTTGTGATGAAAAATGGTCCCAACCAATTGGGTTCAAATTTTCCTTTGCTATTTGGGTTTAGGACATTCTTCTAGTTCTCCTTTAGCACAAGTTCTCCAACCTGGAAGGTCTTGCTCTTGATCTTCTTGTTATAGTTTTGCTTGAGTCAGTTCTGATACACCTGCAAGTGGTTCAAGGCCTCCATTCATCATTCATCTAGCAGTTCTAGCTCATTTAGTTGTGATACCCGGTACTCCTCATCTGTGATGAGGTTTTGCAGTGATATTCTCAGTGACGGGAGCTCAATCTCGATGGGTAATATGGATTTTGATCCGTAGACTAGGGAAAAGGGGGTGGCACCTGTGGGTGTGTAGATGTTGGTTCAATAAGCCCAGAGGCCAAGATTTAGTTGGAGATTCCAATCACGACCAGCTTCATTGACCATTTTCTTGAGTATTTTAATAATGGTCTTATTTGTAGCCTCAACTTGGCTGTTTCCTTGGGGATAATACGGGGTGGAAAAGTGAAATTGGATTTTGAATTTGTCGCATAGGTCATGGACATCCTAATTTTTGAATGGTGTCCCATTATCTGAGATAATGGCTTGTGGGACACCGTAGCGACATATTACGTAGTTCAGGATGAACTTAGATATCTTCTTTCTGATTATGTAAGTGATAAGAATGGCTTCCACCTACTTTGTGAAGTACTCAGTGGCAGTAATGATAAACTTCTAGCCACTAGATGAGGTGGGGGTGATTTTTCCAACGAGATTGAACCCCCACTGGGAAAAGGGCCAAGGTGTGACAATAGGATGGAGCTTTTGAGCTGGTGCATGGATGAGGTCCCCATGTTGTTAACATTGTAGGGACACCTTCTGACATAGTCATTTGCTTCTCTTTCCATAGTAGGCCAATAATAACCTATCCTCAACAATTTATTGGCCAAGGTCATACCACTCGACTGTGAACCACATATGTCGTTATGTACCTCAGTTAAGGCGATCATGCCTCCTCAACATTCAGACATCATAACAGGTTTCCTTCTATGCTCCTACGGTAAAGGGTTTATCCTAGGATGACAAATCGGGATTCTTTCTTGACAAAGGTTTTCTTAAGGTTTGAGGTTATGTCACCTGGGAAGACTCCTATTCTCAGATATGTGTATACATTGTGGTACGAAGGATCACCAGGACCAATGATTTCACACACAAATTTTGACTCTAGTACCTCAAATGCGGGCATGAGAAGCTGCTCTACCAGGAATTCATGCTTTGGGACATTGCGAGGGATATTCTATAGGGATCAAATTGTTTCCATGGCATCTGTCACTCTGTTATTTTCTCTAGGTATTTGTTCGAATGTGATCTCAATGAAGGACTCCTTAAGACTCTCCACCAATTTCTTGTATGGAGTTAGCTTGTCATCCTTAGTCTGTTACTCATCATTCACTTGATTGATTATAAGCTATGCATCTCCATAGACCTTGAGGGCCATGATATGCCACTACACTGCTATTTTGAGTCATATGCTTAGAGCCTCATATTTTGCAATATTGTTTTTGTAGGGAAATGCCAATTTGTAGGATCTTGGTATGTAGTCTCCCTATGGAGTGATGAAAAAGACCTTGAATCCTGATCCATATTGTGTGTAGGAACCATAAAAGTACAACTTCCAGTGGTCTGTTATGTCCAAGTTGAAGATGGATTCATTAGGGAACTCTAAAATTAGCGGATTCTCTTAATACATTGGCGCTTCTACCAGTTGGTCTGCAATAGCTTGTCCATTGATGGCCTTATGTTCCATGTACTCAATGTCATATTTTGATAGGATCATGACCCACTTCGCCATCCTTCTTGTGAGTATTGCTTTGGAAAGTAGGTACTTGAGTGGGTAGATCTTGGCGATGAGTTTGATTTTGTGTGTTAACATGTAGTGTCTAAACTTTTGTGAGGAAAACACCCCTACTAAACAAGCTTTTTTGATGAAGGAATAATTTAACTCATGCCCTACCATGTTCCAACTGATGTAGTAGATGGTCCTCTCTATTCCATTTTCATTGTGTTGGGCTAGGAGAGCACCAAGAGCTATTATTGTTGCTGATATGTAGAGGATTACAGGATTTCTTGGGATTGGTGGCATAAGCACTAGAGGTGTGAGCAAATACTCTTTGATTTTGTTAAAGTCTTGATCACACTTGTTGTCCCATTTGTATGCTACCCCCTTCTAGAGTAGGTGAGAATATGGGATTGACTTTTCTGCTAGCTGAGCTATGAACTAACATATGGACTAGAGCCTTCCTTCCAGGCCTCTCAATTGTTTCAATCTCTTAGGTTCCTCCATCTTGAGGATTTCCTTTACCCTAGCAAGATCTATTTCAATTCCTCTCATAGACACAATGTATCCCAATAGCTTCCCTAATTGTATACTGAAGACACACTTCTTTGGACTAAGGCGGACCTTGTATTCCTCAAGTTTGTTAAAGATGGCACTCAATGATGCTATGTGGTCCCTTCTCTTTCTAGATTTTTCCAATATGTTGTTGACATAATCTTCCATAGTCTTATGGATCATGTCATGTAAGATTAAGGTCATGGCCCTATGATATTTTGCTCCAACGTTCTTTAGGGTAAACGACATCATGTTCCAGCAATATGTCCCCCATGGACAAGTAAATTTTTTTTTTGTTGATCCTCTTTGGCTATCATGATTTGATTATACCCAAAGAATCCGTCTATCAATGACAGCATCTCATGTCCCACAGTCATATCTATGATCATATCAATGTTGGGAAGTAGGAAGTCATCTTTGGGACATGCCTTGTTCAGGTCTAAAATATATGCATATATAGATGGCCCCATCGAGCTTTGAAACAGGTACCCGATTTGATACCCACTTTGGATAGTCAATTGGTCATATGAACCCTGCATCAAGTAGCTTCCTCAATTCTATTTTGACTAATATGGCAATCTAGGGATGCATTTTTTTGATTTTGTCTTATAGGCTTTGCCTCAAGGTAAACTACTAGATGGTGGACCACAATCTCTGGATCAAGCCCGAGCATATCGACATAGCTCCATGCAAAGTTGACCTTTCTCTCCCTTAAGAAAGCTGCTAGGAGCTCCTATTCTTCTATCATCAATGATTCAACATAAAATGTGATATGTAGAGTTTCCTCCATTCCCACATTAACTAGGTTACACTTCTCGGCTAACACTGCTAACCTTTCCTGATGTAGAGCACTAAGAGGAAGATTGAATCCTTCATCCTCGAGTGCCTCAGAGAGGTTTTCACCATTGGATACGTTCTTTTTTTTTACTATTTTAGGTTCAAAGAGTGCCACAATGTGCTTTTCACTCAAAGACCTTGAGATTATTCTCAAATTTTCACTTTTGCAACTAAAGAATTCAATCATCTCCTCGTAGTAAGCTTGTGTGTCCAAAATGATATCAAATCCAGCCTTGTGATCTTCATATGGTACCATATTCTATAATCCCATGAATTCTAAGAGTGCCTCATCATTTTCAAAAGTGTTCAGAATTGGCGATCCTCGTTCATTGTAATCGATGAGTTGGGGGTAGACTAGGTTGATTTCATGGGTTTGACTGGTTGACTCAAATGACACGGTACTAATCATGAGGAGAGAGGAATTCTCGAAAAGCATAAGTAAGTCAGTTATGGCATCCTCCTCATCATCACTACTACTACAAACATCAGTTATATCAAAGGTGAAGTTGTCCAAAGGAAAACCTATGGATATGGGTAATTGGAGGATGACTACAGATTGCTAAGGAGTTTTGACCTTCTTAATCGGGGGATTTTAGTCATGTATGGTTATACTCGGAGGGCTACATTTGAGGCCAAAATTTCTCATTCGCGTCTCAGGAATGATGGGTACTAGGAGTCCATTGTCATTCTGTCCAAGCCTCAGTTTTCCATCATTTCCAATGGCGAGCATCATTTGTAAACCTGTACTGCTATCATCCATAGGTAGATCAGATGCCAATCTATTGTCTTGGTATAGGAGGTTTGATGGGTCTTCTTCTATCACTTCCTGCCCTAGGTCTCCTTAGCTTCAGAAGTTGGAGGAGCCTGTTGTGAAGGTCTGGGATGAGGAAGCATCATTTGACTATGGTTGTCCTTGTGACCTAGGAGATTGTGGTAACTCTCCTACCACAAGAGCATTTTTTGGAATTGTATAGTGTCCGCACCCATTGTCTTGGATAATGACCTTGATATCAGAGATGGTAGGGATGGTGGGTGTCTCTATCACATAAGTGGAGGTGAGAGTATCTCGATCAATGTATGGAGTTGAGGGGCCCTCATCATTCTTAGGCACTTGGGAAATTTTGTAATATTTTGCTTCTAAGCTCTTGAAGTAAGAAAGGGTTCAGGATCCCCATGGATACTGACCTCTTGGCCTTGGTATTTGAACTTGAAACATTAGTGGAAATTTGATGCCACTGCTTACATCCCATAGATCCATGGACACCCCAGGGGAATGTTGTAAGGAAAATCGAGGTCAAGGACCTAACAGGTAGTTTCCATAATTGTTGGCCCTACTTGAATAGGGAGTTGGATAGTTTCCTAAGACACTCTTTCTTGATCATCCTAAGCCCTGATTATGATGCCTTTTCTTTTTTCAATGGAATCCTTTGAGATTCCTAGATTCTTTATGAGCTTGAGGGAATAGATGTTTAAACCTGCACCTCCATCCACCAAGACTCTCTTGACTTTGTTCTTATGCACTAGGACCTCCAGATGCAGTCCGTGATTGTGAGATGGTTGGGTGGGAAAGTCCTAATTGTAGAATGTAAGAATATTTGGGGTAATGAGGTTTCTTACCATAGCTTGGAATTTTTCAGCATCAAGATCCGCGGAGATGGTGGATGAATCCAATGCTTCCTCAAGAATATTTATGTGGGCTGATGAAATCTTCATCAACTCCATGATGGAGATCTAAGCTAGGGTTCTTTTCAACTAGTCAAGGACATTATATCCACTAGGAATGGATCTCGGGTTGGAAGTGGGTGCCCTAGGAGGTTCAGATGACCCTGCAATGGTGATTTTTCTGCCTCTTGTGGTGACTCCATAATCAGCTTGGGCTCCTTTGATGGTGATAATAGTGCAATACTCATCTAGGGATGCGATGACATGGTCATATGCATGATTCACACTTTTGAAGGTACCCTTTCCTTTATCATTGTTAGTGTTCCCTTTATTGTTATGATTGGGCATCGGATTCGTGTAGATCTTGATATTTTGATTTCCTGTTGGTTGTTCCACATTTATGATTTTATCATTGATGAGGTCTTGGATCAAGTTTTTCAACCTCATGCAACTAGCAGTCATGTGTCCCTTGATTTTGTGGAAATCACAAAGGTGATTTTCTTTGTAGCATGGTGGTTTTACCAAAGGTTCTTGATAGTTGTCATAGGTGGGGATTGTGATGAGTTTTTCCTCCACCAGTCTCTTCATGATGGATTCAGCTAATTCCCCAAGGGTTGTGTACTTCCGCTTGGGGGAGTTGTTGTTTCGTTGGGGTGGCCCCCTTTGATCGTTCACATTGTTGACTATTTGATTGCTTTGCTGCTAAGCCATAATGTTAGCTTGACGATTGTTCTGATTGTTGTTTTGGGGTTGTTGTTGGAGTGTTGGTGTGTTTTTTCGACGAGCACCGATGACAAATTTGGCATCAACAACACCATCGTTGGTAATTTTTCTATTTTTTTCCCACATGTGAGGTTTGTCATTATAGTTGGTGGATGGGCAGCTTTCTTGATAAGAAGGATACCCCCCTTGTGACATGAGGGCTCGTTTGATATTGAGTGCTTTGGAGATTAATCGGTCATAAGTGGTGATACCTTGTACCCTAAGATGAAATGCCAAAGTCCCCTCCAGATTGCATATGATGGTGCAAACTTGTTGTTCTTCGGGCATGGCACATTTTCTCCTATTAGGCCATTGTTACAGAAAGGAAGTGAATGATTCTCCCTTAGCTTTTTTAAGAGCGGATAGTTCCTCTAGACTGACATCCATACCGATATTGAAGGTGTATTTTTTTATGAATGCGTCTACTATCTCTTGAAACTTCTTGATGCCTAGAGGGAGGCGAGAGAACCAATCCATGGCTTGACCAACCAAACTTCTAGGAAATAGCTACATCAGATATGTATTGTCATATGTGCCTTCCACGCAATGTACTTGGAATTCCCTGATGTGATCTTCAAGGTTTCCCATCCCATGGTATTTATCAAATTTGGGGATCTCAAATCCCTTTGGGAATGGTTTCATTGTAAGACTCCTGTCAAACAGTAGGGACACAAGTTGTTGGGTGTCTTTTTGGTTCTTCCTGACTGAAGATCAAGCACTTGTTGTGAGAGCAACTTGATTTGCATTATTACGTCATCTTGTGGATTAGGGGGTGGAATGAAGGTGTTTTGCGGTGGTTCAATTGTTGGAGGGATGGGTGGATTGGTTGGAGTGTTGGTGGATGATGTTTGCATGTTTTGTTGCGCCAAGTATGCTTGTGCTTGCTACTATATCAACAACACTTGGTGTTGGTCCTCTTGTTGTTGCACTAATAATGCCTGTTGTTGAGCTTCTTGTTGTTGTTGTACCAACAACGCTTGTTGTTGGGCTGCTAGTTGGGTTGCTTCTTGCTGCTCTTGGTATTGCTTCAACGCTTGTTGGTATGATTGTTATTGGGTTGCTTGTTGTGTGAGGTACTGCACTTGTACCTATGCGTGTGCTTGTGCATGTGCTTGTTGAGCTTGGTATTGGGCTTGAACTTGTGGTTCTTGTGCAGCCTGTGCAACCTACACAACTTGAGCAGCTTGAGTAGTTTGAACAACTTGCGTGGCTTGTATAGCTTGTGTGACTTGTTGTGCTTGTTGTGCCTGTTGTGCGGCTCTAGCTGCTTCAGCGGCTTGAGCAGTTTGTTGAGCGACTAACTATGCAACTTGTTGATTTTGTATTTGTTGGAGTGCCTTTTGATAGGTAGCTTGTTGAGCAGCTTGTAACATGACGCTATATTGATTTGATATGTTTGAGTTTCGTGGTGGTGGTGGTGGTGGATTTGGAATGGTGTTTGTTGTTGTGATGAGAGGCACCATTGTATTGATGATTGGGATTTGTGTAGTGGATGGTGCAATTGATATGCTTGGTGCTTGAGAGACCATGTGTTGAGGTATTTGGGGAATGGCTGATGATGTGTTGGTTGCTTGTGTTATTGGGATGGTTTCCATCTAGTGTTGCGACATCGATGGCAAGATGGGAGGATTTGGTATGATGCTTTGATTGATTATTGGGGAGTTGTTTTGAATGAGTGGGGGTAATGGAGGTAAATCCAAACCAAGAGGTGATTTTGATGTTGGCAGCAAGGGTGGAAGTGGTGGAAAATTGAGTGGCATACTTGATTGGGGAAATGATGAAGATGAAGGGTCAAAGATTCCCCCTGGTCCAAATAAGTCACTTTCTCCTTGCAAGGTTATAGGAAGAGAGGTTTGAGGTGTTGTGTGAAATGATGATGATGGGTCTTTGGGATCATGAAAGGTGAGGGGGACATATGGATGTAATGGATTTTGGGGGAAGAGTTGTCCCAAGATAGTTTTTGTGTCCAAATCTTGATTATTCACAAACAGGTGTGTTTTTAGGCATTAAGAAATGCGCTCCCTTTGTTAACAATGGGTTGAGTTGGAGCAATAGATGATGTAATTTGGGGGATGGGTTGAGTGATGCTTTGGAATGGAGGTGTGGATGAAATTGGGGGCATGATCCCAAGAGGTTGCTCCACAAAGGTGCTCAGATCATAATCAGAAGGGAGTTTAGCCCCTTGTTTTGCTAATTCAAGCATATATTGTAAGGGATGGAGCTTCATCATGATATTGACAATCCTATAATTTTTGGGATTTTGGACCATTTCAATGATCTCATCTTGTGTCATTCTAAAAGAATTATTGGTGATATCCTCTACTTGACCTTCCTCTTGAGGATTTTGTGACGATGAAGGAGGATTGCTTAGGGGATTGCTTGATCCAAAGGGATTAATTTCAGAATTGGTTTGGCTTAGGTCACTTGAAGTTGATGTTTCTTTGTTGGTCTCCATGTTCTTCTTGTGTTGCGATCTTGTTTGAACCTTAAAATGAGGTTCAAAGGAGAAGATCTAGGATAATTAAGGATCAAAGTGTGATGGTGAAATGTGTGAAAGGTGGATGATTTGGATGTTTAAACTCTTAGAAGATCTTGAGAAGGATTGCTAGACTTTTGGGACTTTTTGGATTCTTGGATTTTTTTGGATTCTTGGATTTTGACCTTGATTTGGTTTTGGATTGTTTTGATTTTGGATAATGAACAAATAGATCCCAAGATGTTGGATGTTATCTATGGGATAGACTTGCTCACAAGATGATAATTTGATGAAGTGTAGGGAGAAGGATGCATCTACCCACACCTAACCAAACAAGATGATTTGATGATAATTTAACTAAGCATATGGAGAAGGATACATCTGCACATACTTAGCCAAACAAATTTTTTTGATGTTTTGATTCAAGGATTCTGATTCATAGATTTTCCAAAAAATCTAGGAGAAAGGATGGTTTCAAGATTTTCAAGCGTTGTTGATGAGATGATTTTGATTGATGTTTGAAAGATGGATGAAGGTTTACTTTGATCTTATGTGTACCTAAAAGACTCTTGTTTACAAGACCTCGGTTTTGAAGAACACACTTTACTTGTCATACAATATTTTCAAATCACTGAAAAAGATTTAGATTTTGCTGATAAAAGAATTTATACAAATTGGGAGTGTTCCTTGATGCACGTCTGTAAAAGTTGAAAAGCAATCTTTGTCTGAATTCATAGAGTGTTGAGAGACACTTTTGATGATCTTTTGGACTAAGAGCTTTTGACTTTGGTTTCTAGATTTTTATTTTGCATGAAATTATTTGAGACACATGTGTGGAGTTCAATTGTTCTTAGCTTTTCATAGTGACTTATTTTTACCACAAACAATTCTGGATTAGGTTTTCAAACTAAATGTCTAATGTCTTAACTTATTATCATCCCACAAAGTGTATTATGTGAAATCAAGGAAAAAATTTCCTATTGTTGACTTTAGTAAGAAAATTGAGATATAAATTCAAATGCTTAGAAACATCTAAGGATAGAATCCCTAGGGCAATAAATAACACTTGAATTTTCTCAAAGATATTTGCTTCCTAAAGGGTTTGAAATTTGATGATAATGTTCAATGTTTTTTTTCCCAATGCTTATTATCAAGCAAAGTGTTTTGTTTCCAAGAAAATGCTCAACCCTATGAATATGAAAGACTGTATTTGTTGAATCCCCACATGGACAAGTCTAGCTACGCCTACTTTTAATGAATGGTTAGATGCTTGACCACAAAGGCTCCCCCTTATAGTGCACTTGCTTCTTGGGTCAACCAAGCATCAGTACCCATGAAACTCCCATGGCATACTTTCCATCTTTACTAAAAGTTGTAAAAGTGTGGGGCGGCTTCAGAATGACCATTCTTGCACTAACAAATAGATCAAGGATTTTGGCCTTTTCTAAACAAGGGTTTTAATGTGGGCATTCCGTTCATGGGGGACCATCCATGCAGTGAGAGACCATTACTGCCCTTCTCATTGGAATAATCCTCGTGATACTTTCCTTTCCTCAAGTACCCACACTTATATCATGGGTGGAAGTCGCTTGGCTTTAGCGTGTTCTTGGTTGGGTCATTTCCTTGGGTGATTACTTTTTCCCACAAGGTAGGCCCTCTAAGATAAACAAAAGCGAGCAAACATATTCGTAGTTTGATCAATCTTTGTTGAGAAACAAAGAGAGAACACATGTAATATGTTCCACTCACACTCGGAAGATTTTTTCAATTTTAGAATCCAAATTGAAGTATGGGGGAAATCACTTACACAACTTAAGATCACCAAAAATCCTTTTGTTTCTCAAGATCGCCATTAGCTACGAGAGAAGCACATACATCTTTTTGGTGGTATTATTTTGGGTAATTGATTACAAAAAAAAGATGCACATGTTCATTTTAAATCCTCAAAGAAATGGTTTGATTCTTTTTAAAGCACCAAAGCGAAAGATGAAAGTTGCTTGTTCAATTATTAACCTTTAAACAAAATCTAGTAAATTTTCCTAAAGTTCTTTTTAACCTTTTGTCTTGTTCCTTTTAAACCCAAATTGAAAATTAGTGAGTCCTAAAAGCTTGAAGAGGTAAAATACTTAAATTTGGAATTACTTCTAAAAGTGTCTAAAGACACTTGATACAATGGAAAAATAACATTATACCTCAAAGTTCATCTTTGCTCCTTCCTTGCTCCACCTACAAAACTGATTAATTCAAGAAAACAGAGGTAGAAAACTAGTAACTCCAAATGATAAAAAGAAAAAATGCGCATGTGGAAAAAATTGAAATTTGACTTTTTACTCCACCCTAGCGACACAACCCGCATATGCGGCTCTGTTTGAAGAAATTAGCGACACTATATAGTGCTGCTAGGTTTGCAAGCGACGCTCTGCAGTAGAATAGAGAGCACAATGGTGGCACAGTTTTTCTCAGTGGTGCAGTTTGAAGTTTGAAAATCCCAGCGTTAGAAAACCAGAGCAACGTCTCAGTTTGAAATTTTGAAATTCTAGACAGGAAGGTTGCAGCATCGGAGTTTGGAGTTTCTAGCATCTCTAGGCTAATAGCGGCGATGTATGGTGTCACTAGAATGATAATGGCGCAATTTCCTGTAGACACACAAAAACACAAAAAAGCACAAAATTTTGTCAAAAAACATGTTAAGAACTTAATATTTTCCCTCCTAGCACCAAATGTAGAACCCCAATCCTATACCTACACAAACATAAGAAACAAACACAATATTAGATCAAATGCAAGTAAGAACTAGGATTCCCCATGAAATTCATCTACAATGCTCAATAAGGAAAGAAATTGAAGAACAAAGCAAAGAAAGTAATTGAAATCCTATTTGAACAAGCAAACCCTCAATCCCATGGGGGAATTGGTGCCAATTTGATGTGAAAATTGGCCCTTTCCCAACTCCTATGCAAGCTTGATGAATATTTGATGATGATTGAAGCTCCTTGATGAATTTTTTGGCATAACCTTGCTATGAAACCATGATAATGATGAATACTTGATATGAAATGGATAAAATTAGCTCTGAATGTGAAGAGAGTAACTTTTCTCTAAGTTGTGTATCCTAAATGAGAATGAAGCCTCTTATTTATAGATGAGGATGTTGAAGAATGAGGCAAAAAGGGTGAATGTGGGACTAATATTCAACCAATGGCCAAATTCCACTTGTCAAGAGGTGAGAGGATGAAGGGTGAGCACATTTTGGCCAATGTGCCAATAAATGATATTAGGTGGAATTTCAAATTCATGAAATGACTTGTTGGAGAGGGAAATAAAATGACTTAAATGCCACTTGGCTCAATGCACAAGGACATGTAAGAGGAGATAAATACTTTGTTGGAAGGACCAACCACTTGGAGAGATTTTCAAACTTGGAGTCCAATATTCCCCTAAATATGCCATGTTGAAAGAAAATAGGGATTTAATAAATCAATTAAATGTATTTTCATGTGCAAGTGGCAAAATCTAGAGGATTTAGGTGATTAGGATTAAATTAATTAGGATTTGATTAATTTAATGAGCCTGGATTAGCTGATGTGACTATTTGATTTAGATTTTTGGATTGATTTAAATCAAAGTTGAGAAGAATATGATTTGGATTTAATTAAATAAAATATTTTAATTTATTTAATTAAAGAGGGATGATTGTTAAATTAAATTAAACAAGGTTTTAATTTATTTAATTTAATAGGATGACTTTAGAGATTTAATCAAATAAAATGAATTATTTAATTAAATAGAGACCATAGGTTTAATTAAATAACTTTGATTTATTTTATTAACAAGAGGGAATGACTTAATCAGATAAATAATGATTTATTTAATTAAGGGATGAAATATGGTGATAAGCTAAGAAGATGATTTAGGTTGAAACGATGTTAGTAATCGGGATCAAATGTGTCAGTATATTTTCCATGTCTACAAGTACATGTATGTATAAATCATAGTTGGGTTGAGCTCATGAGAATTATTATGACTAAAAGAGAGGGTGGCACATCCTATTTAGTTTTCCTAAACTATAATGGATTTGATATTAGATACTCAAAGCATGTTGATATCTATGTTCTTCTATATTTACTTCTATTATTAGGGTTGAATAGTTGAGCATATAAAGAATATTGCAAGAGAGTTATAAATATTTCAATTTCTACATTTTTTAATGGTTCACCTTCTTACAAGTGTGATGATTAATCTTCCAGAACTTGTGGTTAAACTTTCGATTTCATAAATTTCAAGCAAGTTCACGTATTGTTGAAAGAAAAGGAAAATGAATACAATGAAAACAAAATATTATGTGTTCAAATAACAATTGACCAATTAAAGATTCATGCACTCAGAAAATATTAGTAACTTATAAAAATTTGTGAATTATAAATAAACATGTAATCCCAAAATCATGTGGAAAAATCCTTTCAAGAAAAATTCCACTACCAAAGAGACCCTTCAAAATTATATCAACCAATAACAATATGCTACAATAATGCAATCCAATTTAGTTTTTTTTAATATAGTATTATGGTAGCATAATCATACTCACCTACAAAAGACCCATAAAATATCCATATAATATATCTCAAATTATAAATAACCAAAGAGAGAGAACTATAATTAGGTTTGCAAAACCAATAACCAGCATGGCCTTGGAAAAACTTTGGTGCCCCAATTAAATACAATGTACTCATGATAGACCTCATTATAACATCTTTGATTGATGAATAAGTGGACACACATTCCCAAGTTTAATGCTCTAAAATGGAGTGGGAAACTAATGTGGACCCTATGGACTTCAAATTTGAGAGGAAAAGTATAGATTAAATGCAATAAAAAACTCAAGGTTGAAATGGAAAGACACTCAACATAGAGAAAATGAAAGTGCTGCCCTGATTTTGGCCCATCATGGTTCATATCATTGTTCAAAGTTTATTTCTAGTTTTGGGGTGACTCTAAGTCTTTTCCATTTTCAAAGTTGTTCAATCATGATCATACTTGTAAGGTATTCATACATAGTTGCTTTGCTTAAAATTAGCCTTTATAACAATTTTTATCGAGTACTAACAAGGTTTCCACAATTTTGTTGGCTCCCGATGGGGTTTCCACAATTCATGTCTTTTTCAATTCAGTTCATAGTCAGGTTGTTTTATTTTAAGTCATTCCAAGTCAAATCTCAAAAGAGTTGGCCTCTCATAAAGTTGTCAGTACCCTTTTGGAAACTACAGTGGTTTTTGAAACTTACCATTCCTCCAAAGAAGTTTCTTTTGAAAGTAAAAAGGGTTCAAAAAGAAGGAAAGCAAGATTTTCCCTTACTTTAACAACTACCATTAGGATCTGACAAGGTTTTCATAACCGAGTCAAGCTCTGACTTGGTTCCCACAACTCTAGTGGAACCTGACTTACAACTTAAGACTATTTCTCACCATTAAATAAAAGAGCATGAAATAAGAAAAGGAAATGCTTAAATCAGGAGTTGACTAAGGCTTTGAAACCTTTGTCAGACTCCACATGGTTTCAAAAGCATTTTAGAAAACTAACTCTCTAGTTGGCTACCTACTGGTGGTTAAATGTTGTCAAATCCAAGTAAGGTGAAATAAGTGCCTAATTACATAGGGTTAAAGTGCTTTAAAACATATTTATTCTCCACATTTTTTAAGGAAATTGAGGTTTCAGAGCACAAAGGAGTAGGATTATGATGAAAAGAATTGTAGAAGAGAATCTAACGTGGATTTCTTACACATCACAAAAAAAGTAAGTGGCACTCTTGAACATTCTCCCAATTGATAAACTTTACTCATATTTATAGAATTTCCTCAAAGCGAAGTCAATATTTCTAGGGGAAATTCTGGAAAAATTATTATAGAATTTAGTAGTTGGGATTTGAGTGACAATGAAGTATAAGTATCTTGGGTACAAACATCTATCTAGACTAGAAAGCACATTACCAAAAATAGGTGGCACCAAACTAGGTCATGTTAATTTGGGAGAATTCTGGGAAAGAATAAATAAACCAGATAAGGCCCCTATTAGTCAAAGGTTGGTGGAGAGTGGTTTACTGGAAGCGGCCACTTTCCCATAGTCATACAATGCACAAACCGGGTCCTAGAATGTATAAGTCACTATAATCCCAAAACTAGGGAAATTAGAACTAGTAATGATAGCTTGCTAATAACCCTAAATAGAGCTACCATTAGCAGTTGTTTCAAGCTACCTGAAAGAGAGGTTTTTGCAAATTTTAATTTTACATTGTCACAATGTCGATTCTCTAAGAAGAAATGGTATTTCAAAAATGTCATTGTCAAAGAATGGTTTGCAAACTCAAAGAAGGGGAAATCTCAATTACCCAAGAACTTGCATAGGTCACACTTCTGAGATGATGTTTCAAACATTATTTTCCATCTACATAGATTGAAAGGGAGTGTAAACACCCAAGATTTTGAGGAATGGATGTTTTTCTTTATCCAAATTATTTGTGTTGGAATGAAATATTTGGATTGGGAAACTTTGATCAGTGACAGGTAGCATGAAATGATATGTAATTTTTCTACTAATAAATCTTTCTACATGTCTTCATACCTCTTCTATGCTATGAGGCCCTAGCCTAGATTGAACCCCATTGAAGACAATGGTGATCAAATCCAAATTTATGATTATTATCTCAACTTGCAGCTTGAGAGAAGTTATAAGAACTTCAAGAGGGTGAATGACATGTTCATGATGAGGTTGGTTAGGAAATTGCAAGATGACTTGGGACAGAGAGTTACTCTAGAATATTTCTGGCTAGTTAATAAATATGGAAACTTCTCTTTATTCAATTTAAGAGGTTTACATATTTGAGGGTTGGAGGATATGATGGGTTGCCTCACAAACTGCCCAAGTATGCAAAAGAAAAATTCATCTTGATAGAGGTATGCAGATAGATTGCAGAAGTCAACAAGAGGTGCATGAAAAGAAAGAAATTAGGGATTCTCTTTCTCATTGGTCTAGGTTTTACCAGTGTAAGTCTCAATCAAATTCCCTTAATATCGAGAGAGATATTATAAAATATAATGTCTCCATGTATGAGAGAAGATTTCCTTTTGATATTTAGAATTTTTTAAAGAATAACCTTCATCTCAGTTTGGGTTTACATCATGTTCCACACTTGGAAGACTATTGGGCTAATTGTGTTGATTATTATGAGGTAAGGAGGAGAAGTTTGATGACGATGACCTTAAGGAAAATCATCACCTTCAAACTAGGCTGGGATGTTGAAGGAGTAGAAGATGATGAGACTGATTTAATTGATCCCAACTATATCAACAATGTATAAATGAAACCCATGGTGCCCATTAATTGGAGTCTTAGAGAACCCAAAGATTTGGAAACCGGAACCATAGTAGTAGTGAAAAGGACTCAAATATGGCTTTCTAAGAAAAAAAGAGAGGCTACTAAAGCTCCACTTAAGGGCAGACAAGGAACAGAAGAACAAACAAATCCAAGTCAGGTGGGAACATCCTCATCAACAATAGTGCCACCCTCAACATAACATACAATACCAATAAGTGGAAATGGAGATGGGGAAGAGCCTCCCAAGAGAAGAGAAGGTCCTAAAAGGATATGTGGTGAATATTGGGATTAAGGTGTCTCAACCTTAGAGTCCTAGCATTTATTTATTATTTTGTGATTTATTTATTTACATTATAATGTTTAATTACCTACCCAAATTGATTCCACTTTGTGGGACCTTCCTATGATGTGGCATCCTACATGGAAAGTGACATGTACAATTTGTAAGATAAATTAGTGGAGGTAGGCATCCACTTTGGAGGACCTAGTTTTTTGCCTAAATCGGTGGCATTTCTCATAAGTTACTATGTAATAGGTATGACAACTTGCTATGTCATTATATGATTGATTATGATGGTGAAAGAGTCAAGACTAATAAATTTCCAGTTAACTATGATAGATGGGACCCATGTGATGAGGGTGCCTACACATGCAAGGTATTTGAATGCATGTAGTCTCATTGCATGTGCAGTGGTAGCTAATGTTATGGGACAGAGGTTGATTTGTGGAAGATTGTCATAATTATGACATGTCATAATGAACTCATGTTCACACCTTGGGCCTAGGAATTGGCTATGGAAAGTTTTGGGCACCTTTTTTCATGTTGAGAGGTTATGAATACTGGCAGATAGTGCATTTTTATGGTGATAGGTTTGAAGAAACTTACATGACATTATGCTGCCAGAATTACTCTAAATTTTTGTTGTAGTGTGAAGAATATTGAGTATTGCTCTTGAGATTCTGTTGTAACTAACATTGTTGCTGATAATACAAGTTGATCCATGTGATTTGGAGTGTGGGTTTTTTCCTGAAAGGGTTTTCCCACATAAACACTATCTTATGGTTTGCATTGTTGTTTATGTTATTTAATTTTTGAATGTGCATCTTCTGATACTGTAACTGTAAAAGGAGTTACAAATATATTTTTTTTAACTCTCCCCTACTTAAATTAGTGTAGGAAGTTGCTAATGCTTACCCAGCTTCCTTTCAGTTGGTATCAAATCCTAGCCAACTTTGATTTTGTTGTTACGTTTGAAGGGTTTTTTAAGCTGATCTTTGTTTCAATGGGAGTTTTACAGAAGGGTATTTCATGACTTTGTTGCAAGAAAAATATGGAAAGCACATCCATAAGAATCAATATGGAGTTCATTTTAACAGTAGGAACTTGGAACTTTGGAAAATGAAAAATGAATGATATACTCGTAGACAAAGATCTATGGGTTGCAAAATCTAGAACTAAACCAACTACAACATTAACCCAGGAAGATTGGGATCTTATGGATAGGAAATTCAAGGGTCTGATAAGACTCTGTTTGGTTGATTCCTTCCCCCTAAACGTTCATAAATAGAAAACCGCAAAATACCTTTGGAAGAAATTTGGAGATGTTTATCAGGCTAAATCCTTGGTAAACAAGTTATTCTTGAGAAACAAACTATAATCTCTAAAGATGGAAGATGGAGGATCTGTGGAAAATCACCTAAATGCATTCAACATGTTGATAGCTCAAGTAGGTTCTATTGGAGATAATATTGATGAACAAGATCATTGCATGCTCATGTTGTGTTTGTTTTCAAACTCGTGGGCCCACCTTGTAATGGCTATTGGAAGAATAACCACCAGTTTCAAGGATGAGGTGGTGTCTTCATTTTTATCTAAAGAGGTGTAGAGAAAGTCTTTTGAGTTGGATAACGAGGCCCTTGTTGTTCATGGTAGATCAAAGGAGAAAGGAAAAAAGAAGGACAAGACATCAAATTCAAAATATCTGGGGAGATCTAAGTCTCCTAGCAAGTTCAGGGTGAAGTGTTGGAACTGTAGCAAAACTAGTCATATTAAAAGGAAAGAATAATTTCTCTGATTTTGACTCTGAAAAATCCTCTTAGGATATCACAGATGCATTTGTCACAGCCTTGGCAACCCATGTATCAAAAGATGTGTGGTTGATAGACTCAAGTGATTCCTTCCAAACGACCTCTCATAGAGGTTGGTTTTTGAAGTATGAAGAATATGATGGTGGGAAGGCGTGTCTAGTTGATGACTCTCATTTGAAGATCATTGGTTGTGGAAGATTCAAAATAAGATTCCTTGATCGAAGAGTGAAGGGAACTGATGGTGTCTTGCATATTGGTGTAGGAGCACCTTGTTCACTCAATGCCTTCAAAAGGAAAAATTTGTAAAAATTGAATGTTCAAATGTAAAAGAATTGTAAAAGGTCTTGGGAGGTCAAAAATAATGTATTTGAAGTCTCAAATAGGTCACTAGGGGGTTGGTTAAGTCAAATTGCAAAAAATGTTGTTTTATTGCACAAATTGAAAAAGTTGCAAAACTTGTAAAATGCAAACAAAACCAAGAATGTGAAGGGTCATCTCGTTGGAAAAGGTAGTTAGTTGAAGATGAAGGGTAATTCAATCTACATGATGTAAACATCTATTTAAGGCTTGGGGAAGGCAAGCAAAATTTCATTCATTGTATTCTTGAAGAGTTTCTATTAAATAAAGTTCTCTGTTCTTAAATTTCAATTTTATTTATTTTGTTGTTTACCAGTTTATTAGGCCTATACAATAGCACCATCCTTAGATCCTCATTTTATTTTATAGTATAGGGAATTATCTTTCATTCAAACTTATCTTAGAGGAATTCTATTGAGTTTAGCATTTTTTTGAGCAATTTTTCAATACCTTGGTCTATAAACCCTCATAAGAGGGTTTGAGAGTCTAGATAGCAGTTTATGGCTACTCCACTGAATTAGGTAGTGTAGGTTAGTGGAGTAGGTTGGTATTAGATTTTTTAAGTTTGGAATGTGTTGAAATGTGTAGGGGAAACATGAATTCAATGTTTGGTTGTTGATTTCTCAAAAAATAAAGAGTTTACTAATGAAAATGGAGGGCTCCAAGTGGTGTTTTGAAGAAAATGAAATATTTAAGGATTGATGAAGGCTTAGACTGTGTATGCAGACATATTTAAACATGATTAAGGTAGTGGAAGAGCATGGGAAGGTTTGGAATACACTATTCTAATAAACCCTCATTTGTTAGAGTTTGTTTTGTGCCTAAAGTAAGGGCTTTGTTGACCAGCATTTTATTGAGCCTTTATCTTCCTAAAAGTTGATGAATCTTGAGTTTTGAGACTTTTTAAAATACTTTTTGAAGTCATTTTATGTTTTGGTGATGATTTGAGACTACCTCCTTTGTAATTTTGGGCTAATTCAGTGCATTTTCAGTGGTACAGTCATGTTTTTAAGAATTCCTTTCAAAATAATGGCATTTGAATTTGTGGTATGTTAAAATTGGTAGAAATGGGTCACTAAATATGTATTGGCTTTGTGTTGATGCAAAATTATTAAAGATGAATCACTTGTTTCAAGTGTTTGCTGACCTACTAGAGTGTAGGTCCTTGGGTGCATGAGTTTGTTTATCTGAATGAAATGGAGTTAAGATGTTGTGGTTTTGTGTTGATTCTATCAAAAGGATGGATGTTAACAATGTTTCAATGCTTGGGCAGAGTTAGGAAGAAAAACTAGTTGGTTTGGTGTTTGAAGAAATGTAAACTATGATGCAACATTGGTGTCTTAAGTGCATGATTTTGAAAGTCTGACAAAATAGAATAATGAAGCAATATGTTTGGTATATTTCTGACAAAATATGATATTTTATGATGTTTTATGAGGCCAATAAAGGTTGTGGATCTTAGTTCCATAAATGATGTCTTTGTACCTTTGAATTTCTTGAGGAGTGTTGGAGCAAGTTGGATGAGTTGAATGAATTGATGAAGTCAGAGTTGTTTGATCAGGTTTTTGTTTTAAATCAATCAAATCGATGTCAGTAAAGGTATATTTGAATCTGATAAGGTTCTGTATTACTGATTTGGTGATTGTGGTGATTTGGCTTATTGGTGCCTTGAGATTTTCAAGTGAAATGATGTGATTCTGAGGGAAAGATAAAGGAATTTTGATGAAAAATCAAGTGAATCAATGGTGTTTTGTAATTTGATCTTCTCAGTTGTTGCTTGGGTTAGAAGTACCCCTAATGTTGGTTGTTTTTGGTAGATTCTCTACATCACATATCCTAAGTTTGGAATGAAACCTATTTTCTATGAGTAAACTAATGATGTGGGAGTGCAAGTTGTTTTCTTTGGTGGAGGATGTAAGATGATGAGAGGAGATATGGTGTTTGGATTGGCACCTTGAAAATTTTGGATGCATGCATGGTTTAGTGCAATATTTCTTCTGATACACCGAAGAAGAGACCTTTGGATTCTTCATCCTCACCATCAGATCATGTAAAGAAGAATTATATTGTAGCTACATCTAATGGTTGTGCATTTTGGGTACCTAAGGGTGCTCATTCACTGGAGATGAAGCTTCCTATAGAGAAGACAATTCTATGGCACCAATGACTTGGTTACATTGGTGAGAAGGGTCTTAGAGCCCTAAAAACTAAGAACCTTGTTGAAGGCCTTGATGATTGTAATCTCGAGTTTGACTTTTGTGAAAATTATTTTTATGGAAAATAACACTGTGTTTCTCTTTTATTTTAGTTCTCATAAGTCTTGTAGGGTTTTGAACTATGTTCATGCAAATGTGTTCAGTCCTGTTAATGTTCGTTCATTGTCAAAATCTATATATTTTGTTTCTTTCATAGATGATTACAGTAGAAGGACATTCATTTATTTTCTCAGAAGTAATGTTTAAGTCTTTAGTCAGTTAAAGAAGTTTAAAGATAGTAGAAAATCAAACTAGTAGAAAGATTAAGTTTTTGAGGATTGACAATAGTGGTGAGTTTTGTTCAACAAAGTTCAAACAAGTTCTATAAAGAGCATGAGATTGAGAGACATAAGAGAACTCTATACACCCCACAACAAAATGGAGTTGTAGAGAGGATGAACAAGATGTTAATGGAGAGGGCTAGGATTATGTTGAGTGGTGTTGGCCTTGAGAAAAAAAATTGGGTTGAAGCGATAACCACCGCATGTTATTTGATCAAAAGATCTCCTACATCAGTTCTTGTTGAAAAAAAACACATGGATGCATGGTCTGGTCAAAATCCTTCATTAAGACATCACAGAGTATTTGGTTGTGAAGCTTATGCTCATGTTCTGATTGAGACAAGGTCTAAGTTGGAGAACAAGGCAGTTCAATGTATCTTCATTAGCTATGGTATCAGTGTGAAGTGGTACAAGTTTTGGGATCCAGAGGCCCAAAAGGTTTTGTATAACAAAAGTGTAATTTTAAGAGAGATAAAAAATTTCACTATTGAGTTGTAGCTAGAGAAAGAGGAGAAAGAGGAGGTAGTTCAAGTTCCACCTACTTTGATGAAAGGTGAAGTATGCACTCCTACTAGACCTGATGATGAGGAGAGCCCGAGTAGCTCTGAAAGTTCTGAAGAAGAAGAAGAACCTCAACCTTAGGAATTGAAGAGCTTTACGTGCGTTAGGTGGCAATTAGACAGTTTTTGTTATTCCTTGTTAGATTCCAGTTGTATTTTTCTTTGTTGCTAACACTGATGAGCCTAGGGCTATTAGAGAGGCTATGTGTATGAGTGATGCATATTCCTAGATGAAAGCCATAGACGAGGAGATGGTTGCTTCGAAGAAAAATAAGACTTGGGATCTAGTACCTTTTACTGATGGATGTAAACTCGTTGGTTGTAAGTGGGTTTTCAAGAAGTGTGGTCCTGATGGCAGTGTTGAGAAGCACAAGGAACAATTGATCACTAAGGGGTATTCTCATGTGGAGGGAATTGACTGAGATATTCTCTCATGTTGTGAAGCTGACATCTATCCAATTCCTGTTATCACTTGCAACTATGTATCATTTTGAAGTGAAACGGATGGATTTGAAGACAACATTCCTCCACAATGATTTGGAGCAAGAGATTTGCATGTCATATCTAGAGCATTTCATTGTCAAAGATAAAGAAATTTTGGTTTGCAAACTGAAGAAGTCTTTGTATGGTTTGAAACAATCTCTTAGAATGTGGTACCAAAAGTTCAATGTTATACCTATGTGTTGACATTGGGATTTTTGATATCTAAATCTAGCCATTGTGCATATTATAAATTTGAAAAACGGTCACATTCTCATTATTGTTTTATACGTAGATGATATGTAGTTTTTTGGGAATAGTAAAAGTATGATTTCAGATTTGAAGTCTCAATTATCGGCACAGTTTGAGATGAAATATCTAGGTGCAGCTAGGTATATTCTATGGATGGAAATCACAAGAGATAGAGCTAACAAAAAAAAATTCTTAAGCTAGAGCATGTATGTGAACTTAGTGTTGGAGAGATTCAACATGGCATATTGTAGATAGTTATTTGTTCCTGTGATGTAAGGGATGAAGCTTTATGTGAATGAATGTCCAAAACCTTCTACTAAGATGAAGAACATGGCTAGAGTATCGTTTGTAATTTTTTTTGGTAGTTTAATGTATGTTATGGTCTGTACGAGGCTAGACATTTCCCAAATAGTGGGATTCCTTAGTTGATTTATGGATAATCTTGGACGAGTACATTGGGATGCAGTCAAGAGAGTGTCCAAGTACTTGCAAGGTACTTTTGAGTATGCCATGTGCTTTCATGGTTATCCTACTAGACCTCAACATTCAGTGAGTATTCATAGATATGTGTGTAGACATCCAAATTTGACCACTCCCATATGGTAAAATTCGTCTCTGTTATTCATCTATTTCATATTCCCCATCGATATTAATATTTCCCCTTTCCCTAATGTTTCTAAGGTATTTAATTTACTAATTAAATACTTTACATCTCATCCCTTCCTCTCTAAATTAAATAAACATATCAATTTATATAATTTAGTCACTTAGCCTTTTCAATTTAAATCCATTTTAAATTCCCCGTTTTCTCTCTCCTTGTCACATCCTCCATAATATTTTTCTAATTTGGATTAGTTTAATTAATCCATGATTAAGATGTGCACACCTTTAATTAGGATTAATGTCACATCCTCCATATTTTTCCACTAGCCTTTAATCCTCCATTAGTCTTCTTAATCACCTGTTTGCACAACGTTAATCTAATCCTCATACCATTTTTGGTATCCCTCCAAGTCAACCTATCATATATGTTTTTTTATTTAGCTAGGACCTCTTCCCCATATGAATTAACAATTCACATTTATTCCTCCAATGAATTCCTCTTCCCCATGAAGGTTGTTGGGAAATTCTAGAACCTCTCACATGTCACATCACCCAAATAGAAACAAGGACCTTTTCTTATCCCCAAGGTACTTCCAATTATGTGAATTAAAAATTCACATTTATTACTCCAACATTTCTCTCTTCCCCATGATATTTAGTGAGGAATTCTAAAATTCCTCACATGTCAACATCCTTCCATATGGGGACAAGAATTTACTTTTTGAGGCAATCTTCCCCTAATCCCAAGGTACTTACAAGTACCTCCACCTTACATGTCCTCTTTCCACCTCACATGTCCTCTAGCCACATCATTTCCACATGGCAAGATGTGCGGGCTTGTGAGTCCTCAACTCACCACAACCCCCAATCTTGTCCATGGTGGCTAAATCCTATCCATCCAATTCTCTAGAGACTCTTCCCCTAAAATAGAGGATTTTTGTCTCATTTTAATTCATACATTACATGCATTCACAACTTCAAGCAGTAAAGCAATTTTCAAGCATTTTCATTTAAGTTAATCCACCATTGTTGCACTTCAAGCTCATATTGCATTCATCTCATATACCTATCACAACACCCAAATCCATTATTGCATTCTCCATTGAATCCTCATCCATTTGCATGTCATTTTAGGTGATTTTCCATCAAGGAGCACACAAATTATCAACATCAAAGGGCCAACCAAAGGATCAACTTGGGCAAGGTAAATCTCTTGTTTAATCTTTCTTTTTTTCAAGTTCAACTAGGCTTATCTCGAGGTGTTGTATTGTGTTCTTCCCCTTTCTGTATTTCTATTGTTTTACATCATTTAAGGTAGGAAAAGCACACTGCACACATTCCTGGCACGCCCAGTGGGACCCACAAATGGGTATGCTCTTTTTATGTTTTCTGTGGTTTGAATTTTTGCAGGTTTAGGTTACACAAAGGTAATTATGCAGCTAAAAGGGGTGATTTTTCCCTCAAAACAGGTGATCCTGCCTTCAACAAGGGTGATTCTACACTTGCAAAATTTCCCATTTGTCAAATAGGGGAAAATCCGGTCCCTATTTTTCAAACAGGCGACCATGATTCTTACTTGGACGAGCTTGCTTTCTGTAAAATAGGTGAGCCAGCCTCTGAAATAGGAAATCCTACTACTGATACGGGCAAGTCTGCCTCCGAAACAAGTGATTCTGACACTAACAAAGGTGATTCTACTACAAACAGGGGTGATTCTACTTCAGACAGAGGTGATTCTGAGGTAAACAATGACTTAAAGTTTCATTTCCAGAGTTCGTTTCTTATCATTTTTAAGTATTGACCCCCTAACTTGTTTGTTTGTGAGTGTGTCTACTTTCTTACTAACGTTTGTGCAGCTATTTATTACTTGTCCAAGGTTGGAGGCTTAAACTACTAACATTTTCTTGCAGAACGATCATTCCCAGCATAGTTAGTTTGTTTGTTGTTATTTTCATAATAGATAGGGACACATAAAACTAATTAGGAGGGGTCAAATACACTTGTCTATTGTGCTTGTTAAGTGGACTATTGACGTACCCAATTCCTTTGTGCCATTTGGCAATCCTAGGTGAAGAGAAATTGTAGTCCACTTTAGCCCATCTGTGTTACCCAGGAGATACTAGAATGTCCAAGCTCTCCCTTTCCACTTCATGCGAGCCTGAGCACCAGTCGAAAATGTCTAGTGTCTTCTTTTAGTGGGACCTGCTTGGGGATTTCATCACCCCAAGGGATGATCCCAACCACGTGTACCAGTGGGGTATATAAAGGGAGGAGAGCCAAAGTTGTACCCCAATCCAATCACATCGTCTCTGGAAAAGCATCAAAGCTAGGGTGATACCTAGATAAGACGTGAAGAGTTGGTCCAAGTTTCCAGTACCTCGCTAGGGCTTTTGACTCACACCTGTGATAGGCTGGTGTTCATAGTTGTGCCTCACATACCATGCGCATATCGAGGAATCCCTAGATCACCTTGTTTAGCCTAGATAAAGGACCATGTTGGCCATACCCTTCTTACTAATCTTAGGATTGTGTTGCTTGAACTGTCTTCTTTGTACGAAACCAATGCATTTCTATTTAGTCGAGTCAACCTTAGCTTTTGTTTGTTGTTTGTTGTATTTTTGTCCTTTGCCATAACTATTTTTCATTCAAGTCCAGTCCAAGTCTGTCGTTTGGGAAAATTTTCCTTTGTCAAGGGTGAGTTTGCTTCTATCTGGGGTGACCCTTTTGTCCATAGGGGTGACCCTATCTTCTGTCTGAGTTATTTCTCAATCGGTTCCTGTCAAAATCACCCATTCTTCATAGAATAGGCGAGTCTGTACCTTGGTTGGGTGAGTCTTCCACCGAGTTAGGAAAGCTTGACACCTAAAGGGGTGATTTTTCTCTCTATCTGACTCATTTTGTTAGTCAAACAACCCATCACATTTTCCTATTTCATCAAAAGGGGTGACTTTTCCACTGTTTTGGGTGAACCTACTTCATCTGTGGGTGATTGTGCTTATTGTTTTAGTCCCTTGTCAATCCCCAAAGTCATCATATTCACCCATTCCCTAAAAATAGGTGATTTTGCAACATAATTAGGTGAGTTTGCACCCTGAACAACCAATCCTGTCTTCTGTTTAGTTAGTCCATTTATCCATTCAGTTAATATGTTTTCCTATTTTCCCGTTCGATTAGTCTACTTCCCTATTCGGTTGGTTTGTTTCCCCGTTCAGTTTCTCTATTTCCCCATTCAAAGAGTCCATTTCCCCATTAGGAGAGTCTTCTTCCCCGTTAGGAGAGTCTGTTTCTTCATTTAGAGAGTCCATTTCTTTGTTTAGAGAGTCCATTTCTCCGTTTAGAGAGTCCATTTCCCCATTCGGTGAGTCTGTTTCCCCGTTAGGCGAGTCCATTGCCCCGTTACAAAGATCAGTTTACCTATTTGGAGAATCTATTACCCCATTTATCAACGTCATTTGATTGTTTTCAGATTTAGATGAGTCTGACAGCTATTTGGGAAAGTTTTTCACCTAGTTGGGCGAGTCTGTCACCTGGTTGGGTGATTTTGCCTCTTGTTTGGGTGACCTTGCACCCTGTTTAGGTGATCCTACATCCTATTTGGGCAATTCTACTCATTGCTTGGGTGAGTATGTCACCTAGTTGGGTGAGTCTATCACCTAGTTGGGCGAGCTTGTCACCTAGTTGGGCGAGTCTATCACCTGTTTAGGAGATCCTAATCTCTATTTGGGTGATTTTGCTCCTATTTAGGTGATTGTGCACCCTAGTTGGGAAATTTTGCACCCCGGTTGGGTGATTCTACACCCTATTTGGGTGACCTTACACCCTGGTTGGGAAATTCTGACACTTGTTTAGGTGAGTCTGATCAATGTTTAGGGAAATTAATTTTTAGGACCCCCAAAATCTTGTTATTTTCCAAGCCATTTGCATCTTTCGTTCACCTATAATCTTCATTTTAGTCCATCTGCATTTTCCAAAGGTCATACGCTTATCATCCAAATCATATAGGGACAAATTGAAACATCTCTAGGTTACATATCCCTCATGGTTCTCTCAATTCAAATCCCCTAAACTTCATTTTAGACGTTATTATCCAAATTGACCTAGGTTTCTGAAATCGATCTCCATCCTACACATCTACTTGGGATCGTCATCTGTCCTGAGTCTGTTATCATCTTCGGCCCAATCAATCCACTTTCATCTCAAGGTGGATTCGATGTAATAATCATCTATCTATCCTTTAATCTGATTAATCAACACCTTAAGTCGCCTAGGATGATTTCTAAACTTGGTTTAGAATCCCTTTCATCATCCTATCTTATCCATCATCCAATCCTATCAATCGTTTCATCAATCGATCTTATCCAGTATAATCCAATCACATCCCTATCAGATCATCCAATCAACTGATCCCTCATCCAATCCAATCAATCTTTCAATCATCACTTAAGTTATCTCTACATCACATCTTAGAGTTTAGCATCATTTTAGTTCACCTAGTAGTTTTGCACTTCCATGCCCATTCAAACCCAATCACAAGCAAAAAAGAAAATGGCAGAACAATAAACCCAGGGTTCCCAACCAAATATCCCTCAGGATCCCAATAATGGTGCCTCGTCATAGTCCAATACTGACATTCAAAGCACTTCATTTCCTAGTGACGAGAACATGGTTAATCAACCTGAAGTTACAGTTGACGAATACCTTAGCAATCCTGCCAATGGATTGCCTTCTCAATGAGCATGGGGATAAGATTCTTGCCACTTTAATCATGAAAGGATTCAAACCCCCACCCAACTTTGATATGTCACAATATACGAGTGCCCAGTCTCTTTCTACACCTCAAGACCCACAATCTTTGCAAAATGCTCTAGGAAATTCATATATCCCCGAAGGTGCACCGATAGAAAATTGGTATCTACCTGGGTTCGAAAATTCTGTGATACATCAAGACACAAGTTATCCTCATCTTCCAGCCTCATCCTCAGAAGCACAACCTAATCCTAATTATCCCTATGCCTATGGTATGCCATAGAATATTCCATCTGCTCCGCCACTCCCTCCTCAACTTCCTAGTCAACCACCCATCAACATTGGGGGAAATCCCTTCCTTGCACTAATGCCACCTCCAGGGCTGACACCTGCTGGCTATTTACTACCACCACCTCAAGGTAACATCCCTACATTCCAGTAGCCTCCTATTAATCCTCAACAATCCACTGCATTGTAAGCACTGTCACAGCACACTGCTATCCCCTCACAATTTCCACCACAACATATCGTTACTATTGCTATCTCGTCTCAACCACCTCATCAACCACCTTTGTAGCAGAACATCACAATTCCATAATAGAACATCACAATTCCACAACAGAACATCACAATTCTACAAAACAAAGACATAATTCCACAACAAAATGTTTTGGTTCCGCAACATACTACCATTCCTACACAACCCCCACACCAAGTGATGCAAACCACATCGTATCCTCTGCAACCGCCCCATAGTGCCTCCACGACGATCCCACAGAAGCAACACATCCCATCTCGCCCACCTTACCAGCAGCAACAACCACCCCAACATACACATATTCCCACACAAATGCAACATAACCCCCTCACACAGTATCTCTACCATCCATCAAGAACATATTCTGCCTATACTACTTTATCCAATCCTAATCCAAATCTCCATCTAGCCTCTCAAAATCCACTGTGGACTCAACCACCACTTTACACTAACCCTCTACAATCACACACGAATCCTTACCAACAGTCGTCTAATTTGTAACCACCTCCATATAGCACACAATAGCCTAATGTTGCATACATTACCAATCCAATCCATACTACACTCAGCAACAACCACCCTATCAACAGGGTGCTCCATCCACTTCCTACTATCAGCAAATTTCGTCATACCAACAAGGCGCTTCCATATCGTCATACTACCAACCTCCTACGCAATACCAGTGGGGTGCTCCATCCACTTCATATTATTAGCAACAACCACCCTATCAACAAGC
>VDFB02365522.1:0-15225 GCA_007258455.2 Sequoia sempervirens
CTTGTTAGACTTTTAGAACTTTATTTCTAGTTTTTCAAAATCTACATGACTGCATGAAAATTATGATTTTCCATTTTGATACTTTGATTTCGGAAAATTTTGCTAAGTTTAGAAAAATCAAATTAATGCTTAAATCAGCTATGACCACAAACACTTTGATGAATGAATTTTTTCCTTTTAATAGCCAAAAATTGAGGCTGGACTTTAGTACTCAACAAAAAATGATTCAAATGACTTGGGTAATATTCAACAAGATCATTTCAATAACAAATGGAGGACTCAAAATTTTTGAAGGACATGGCAAAAATTTTAGTACAACAGCTGGCTATAATGGTGGACATGAACTACAAGGATGTAGATTGAACCCCGGAGTCTCATTTCTAGACTAGTACGTTATTACTTGGGCAATAGAGTTGGACATTTGACAAAAAAATGAAACTAGATAAAAAGAGAAAAGAGACTTTAGACATGGCAAAATGGGATGGAATGAAATACAATTCACAACAAAAAATTGAGAGAAGCACAACAAAGTCCTAAATCAGCTATGTACATGGTAGGGGACAACCTACCTTCACTATTTGTAATGTTTCAGGTATTGTTCGATATAGGGCAATGGAAAATGCATGCCATCCTGATATGCTAGGTAGTATGTGTTATCACTGCAGAAATGCTAGATCCTAAAATGACCCAACCACAAATAATCAAATTTACCATTGAACCTTTTGGTTCTCTTCCCTTATCCCATAGGAGTACGAGATCTATTTGAAAGTCGCTTTGTCTAGCCATGCGATCAAAGAATCCCTTGAGCCTTTTTGACAATATGATCAACTGCTTCTTCCCTGTCTTCTTCTATCTTTGACAACTACATGATCCTTTTTCAAAAGGAACTTTGAACTCATCTTCTCATGCCAGTTGAACTGTGAGTAGTTCCAATGAAATATGATCAACCGTTTCTTCCCTTTCTTCTTCTATCTTTGACAAATACATGATCCTTTTTTCAAAAGGATCTTGAACTCATCTTCTCATGCCAGTTGAATTGTGAGTAGTTCCAATGGGATTTGTGAAATCTATTCTATACAATAGTTTGAAAGGGGAAGTGCTAATAGACCTTTTGGAGTGATGTGGTTTGCCCATAGTACATCATACAATTTTTTATGGCAATTTTGTTGATTCTATTTGACAAGCTTGTGGATGATTTGGATATTTTTATTATTCGATTTTTCTTGACCATTACCTTGAGTATAATAATTTGAGAAATGAGAAAGTGAAATACCATAGTTGTAACAAAAGTTCATCAACTCATAAGAAGATAAATTCAAAGCATTGTCAATTAGAATTTTCCATTTCCGTAGTTCACATCTATCTCTGTAATCATTCAGAGTATAGATAGAACATATACCAAACCTAAGTTCATTCTTCTCAATAATAACCCAAACAATCCTATTACATAGAGAAGAACCACTATCAACCACAAAGAGATTCGACCTAGACTCAACTTAAATGGCAGCCCCACCTTTAACTTAATCATGCTTGGTGGAGAAGGCAGTAGATTTCTTCCAAACAATCTTTAAGACAAAACCTAACATAAAATCCACAGCTTTGGTTACTTGCAGATAGAGAAAATCATTTATGGGGGGAAGGAAAAGCTAAAGGCATTTTGGTTCTTGTACAGTCTATTAACGTATTTAGACAACTTTTCCTCGACTTTTTAATTAATTCTTTGCCCATTATATTCTTGGTCATTTTGCTATCTTTCCTTCTCTCATTAGCTGCAAAGACCTCATTAGATCTCTTAGTATCCATATCCTTCTTAGAAAATAGAGGGTTAATACAAGCTAATATGGCCTTTTGCCTCTTAGAATTTTTAGTGAACACCACACAACTAAGGGCTCATTCTCAGTTTCGAGCAGCATTTAGGGGGGGGCTTGCCCCCTTTTAATTTTTCTGCTCCAGGCCTAGCTTTAATGCTTTCTAAAGAAAATTGTTGAGCATTCTTTTTTCCTTTACCTCAAAAGGTTTATGGCCTACTAATTCAGAGTCTTCCTTGTTAATATTTCTCCTGCAAGAATCACAATATATTCCTCCTCAAGTGGAGGCCTATTTAAACAAGGGTCTCTGTTATAGGAGCTCCCCAAGTTTTGGTTTTCCAATTCCTTTAGGGTAGGACCAACAAATTCCTCTCCCCTCGAATCATGTTCCATTAAATTAGTCTTTTCTTCCTTAGAGGGAGATTGTTTTTCCATACTACTAACTAGATCAGCATCAACTTGCCTCAAATCTTCCTTTATATTTCCATTCCCCATAGATCTATCAATTATTTTTGGTATTTTAGGACAATATTTTCTAAGATGTCCATTCTTTTTACAAAGAAAACGAGTATTTAAACTACCGAAAAGTTCAATATCACAAGAATCTTCCTTTATATTTCCATTCCCCATAGATCTATTAGGTATTTTAGGACAATATTTTCTAAGATGTTCATTCTTTTTCAAATAAAACAAGTATTTAAACTACCCAAAAGTTCATTTTCACTACTTATTTTACTACCTTCAAGCTGAATGCTTAATTTTTTTGGAATCTCCACATCTAGAGTTTGATAGATTAAAAATCTTGCATTTAAATTGTAACACGCCAACCCTTCAGTGCAGTAAAAATTTGCAAATTTACGCCATACGAGTAAATAAATGTGCTAACAAGTCATTGCAATATATTTTTTTCTTTCTTTTATTGAAAATATACGAACAAGATGCCATACCATATTACAATAAAGATTCCACTTCACTACAATAACTTCACAAGTACACGTAACAAGAATACATACCTTTACTATCATAGCTCCAACGAGCTTTAGAACAAATAGCTGTAAGACGATCCAGGATCTTCCCTTTCAAATCTTGGTTCTTCTATCACTTGCTATGGAGGAGAAGCATCACTCAGGCGCTTTTCCGCCAACCACAGACTCATAATGCGGTCCCCTGCACATCTATCATACGATAGATGGCCCTTCTCTTCGACGAAGAGATTGGTAAGAGTAACTGCTAACATCAACCAATTGAGCATAGTGCTGTGTCCTACATAACTAGCACCTTGTAATCCCACAATCTCGAACTAGCATGTAATACTGGATCACGGTGAATTGACAGTGTAGTCTCAAAAGTCACACAACCTCGAAAGGAGTCACACAATCTAGAGTGGAGTCTCGGATATTCACACTACTTTGATCAAAGAGTTTTAATTCAGTAAATGACTGGGAGTCATCTATCACATACACTACTTAGGGTCGATTTGACTTAAGGCTATCTTAAGCTATGCATAGGTATTTCCTTCAATGGATAGTCCATCATCTCAGATAACCTACAACCATATTAATCTACTTGGAATTAACTACTTTACTGGTAAGTACACGAGCTAGGTATTCCTTCTATGGATAGTCCATCATCCTAGAAAACCTACATACTTGGATAACTCGACTTAGGTGTAAGTATATCAATCCGTCTCCCATATTGGATGCCCTCTCCTAGGAGAAAACACAAGCTTCCCTAGTTAAATCAATAACTTAGCTAAGTGTTCCATATGTGCTTTTTCATGTTCAATCAAACCTAGTATATAATACTTATGATCAACACCCATCTCCTATTATGGAGTAAATACAAACACATTGTATCCCATGTTCAAACATATCTAGTATAATTAAATACCTATGTTGTACCACATGTAACATATTTGAATTCCTAAGTCAAATATTCTCTTTGACATATCTAGTATAGTTAAATACTTGTGTCTAGCTACCTCTTCGACATATCTAATACAAATAACATTCTCCTATTATGGAGATCTTACAACATTGTATAAAATAGCTAGAATACTTCATTTCCCTTTCTCAGAAGACAAACATATTTACTTCTTATGCACAGACAGAAAATACATTTCAAGTAGCATAATAGTTTCTTGCAAATAAGAAGAAGATTATCCCATGCCTGTTATCGCTTTTCCCAAAATGATGACAGTGCAGCCTTCTCCTATAGCTCAATCCAACTCCTCGAATCAATTCCCAGTACCTCAGGAATTGACAACTCTTCCTCACAAAATTCCCTCTTTCCACACTTAGAAATAATTAACAGATAATGATGAATTCCTTTGGTAGAATACGCCTTTCTCAAAGGTAATAGTGAACTCAGAAATGTGAATAATGGCTGCAAATTATGTTCTCTTAGAAATGTGAAGAATGAACATAAAATAATGCACAGGATGGTACACAAATGATAATCAAGGCAGTCATAGGATAATTCAGATATGAGGAATGAGATATCACAAAAGACAAGACAATGATGATAAGCATAAGATAATCAAGGTTCTCCCTCACTGTTAGATGGAATAATGCAGATAGAAATCTCAGTGAAAAGCATATTGCTGCTCCAGAAATAACTCACAAAAAGAGAGAGTGTGGCGTCCCTAATGAAGAAGTCTGGCTGCTATTTATACAACAAGCTAGCAATCATAAAGTCTACAGCCATGGCATGTGAATTGATACCACTGCCATTTGAAATATTCAACCTGGAGGTGGCGCTAAATTAAGTCTGTACTCAACAATGACCATGGTGAATCGACTTCCAATTCTACCAACAATAAGAAGACTATTTCCAAAAACACATGGAGAAATTCATAAATCAACACGTACAGAAAATTGGTTTCAGAGGTGGTGCTAAACCTGAGAGATGGCGGGATTTTCATATGCTGAGAAGAAGTTAATCACATTTCTCTTACACATAGCCAACATCGACTAGTTTCAAGGCTGAGTTGATGAATATCAATTTACTGCATTGAATTAATTCCAGCTTCAAATTCGACCTAGTCAAAGATTTACACGCATTTCATGGATTATCCCTGTGTGTTCACTAACAAGTGATGCACGATTTCATTCATAGCCGTATTAGTTTCAAAGTCCAAATTTCCTCTCATAGTTATATCGGCATAAATTAAGCCAAAGTCCAATGATAATATTAAATCGACCCTTTTAAGCAATTAATAAATAATTCGATTTCCAAATGTTTATATTCGTGAATTGAAGTCTTTCACAAAATCGACTCATTTATTAAATCTGAATAATTTGATTTCCAAAGTTAGGAATAATATTAGATATATATATTTTTATCATATATATATTTATAAAGTGCTATTTATCTTTTAATATAATATATATATATATATTTATAAAGTGCTATTTATCTTTTAATATAATATATATATATATTTTAACCTATAAAATATATCCGACATTTCGAATGTTTAAACCTTCTTTTCATTATTCCCTTAGAAATATGTGTGTATCCATACATTATATTCACGTTGCCTCTTTTAATTATATAGATATATATATATATATATATATTTTGTTTATATATAAGTACTCATATATATATGTCCACTAATAGCTTTTAACGCTATTACATATATATGTATATTTAAAGATATATATTATATTTATATATTCCATGATAATCAAATATGATTATATTTGATATTCAAATGTGTAAACATTCTCATGAAAATAGCAACCCTATTGACTTATATATATTTATATATATTCAATTTCACATAATATAAACCCATTCCATCGGATGTATGGCACTCATTATCATATTCCACAAATAATGATACGTGTATATGTTTATACACATATAATTATATAATATATACCTATGTACACTTTTCCGCTAAGCATTAACGCTTGCAAGTGTATTTGCGTATATATATACAAGCATATTCATTATATGGTAATATATATATATATGCCCATAGACATGCTACGTTTAACGTTTATATAAAATGACGTAAAGGTAACCATTCACAAATCTCAAAGATTCAACCCAAGCACATTCAACACATTGTCACAAGGAAGAACTCAAAGTTGAAATAGATAAACATCACCTAAACATGCATTCAAAGTAAACCAGACCTTACTAATGCAGATATATCAGCTAAGGATGACTTACCTATTTCCCACAAACTGACTCAGTTCACTCAATCTAAGGTGGTGCTTGTTTATGCTTAGATAGTTACATTTGCCGGTTACTCGACCAAGATCTTCTCCCGAGTGATACTTCCCCTCCACCTGGAGAAATGGATATTTACCTGCAACCACTAGCACATGCCTTGGCAGTCAATTGTTCACAACAATAAGCAGCAATAATAAACATCTTCAAAGTTAGAATAACAATAATTCAATAACCATCTATTCTTATTTATGCAGTATATCACCATGAATAACATCAACTGAGATAACATCAAATGAGATAACATTCATATTGATAACAAGGTACAAGCATCATTAATTCATCTCCAGATTTCACATTACATTCATATTTACCCTACGTAGTAATAGTAAATAGTAACTTCACCATTTGGGGTGTAACATAAATGAGGAAAGGTAATTACTGTTTCTTCAACTTGCATGACTTCACCTAGTGGTTTTAAGATTTATGGGATAAATTTTCACAATTTTGGGGCTCAATTTCCCACTTTCATCCACCCAAGGGCCGAGTTAGCAACAATTTCACCGGGTTTAGATTCAGCAACCCAAGGAATGGCCCTAAAAATAGACTGACCCAAATTCCAAAATTCTTTTTTGACAACTCTATTTTGCATATTATGTGATTTGAAAAAAATAACAAATAGCCTTTCTGAATCATTCTACAAAAATTCACATAAATACGTATATTTTTCCTCCTCACATTACCCAACCAATTATCAATTTTTTTTCTTGAAGGCAAGAAATTAGTATCTAAGAAAACAAAGAACACAACTATGTCCTTAAGCCTATTTTCATCACTTTTAATTGCATGCACCATTTCAGGATTGGGAGAAATGGAGAGGTTTTTGTGAGTCAAAGAAAACTTACTACTATCTCCTCCTCTAGGTTTCTCTCCCTCAAAGTTGTTGAGACTTCCATGCCTACATCCATGTTGACCTCCATTTCTATCTTCACCATCTTCTTCCACCATTGAAAAAATAGCAGATTCTAGAACCACAAGCTCTATTTCACCCACATCTCTATAAGAGAGCTTTTTTGAAAGATTATTCAAATAGGATTATCACCACCACCCATATCCTTTTCATCCTTATTGCCTTCTAAAGTTCTTAGAGCCATTGACAGTAATTGCTTGTGAGCTGATTCACTCATTGAGCCTGCCAACATGATGGAAATTAAAACCTATCTCTAATACAAAATCACTTGGGAATTTTAAAACACACCAACAAATTTAATATTTAGATAAAGAACAAACACACAACAAATTTGGAAAGTTGGAGTAGACAAAGGCGACCAAGATTGACGAAGGATACTAATCTGAATCACCAAGTGCAAGCTTAGGAGCAACAATGGAGGATGACTACTCACCACTCTCTGAGATCCCCCAAGATTTTTGGAAGCTATAACTGTAGCTCTTTCTTTGTTGATCATTTTTGAAAACTTGTTAGTGTTCAAAGTTGTCGGGGCCACTAGGTCAATAGACTAACTCAATGGTATAAGGCATAGTTTACATACTCTCCGATTACTCTCCGAGTAGCCGAGTAATCTCCAAAAAATTTGCATGCCGAGTAATTTCTGCTTTTACTTGCGGGCAGTATGCAGATGGATTTTCTCCTGTCAAATAATCAAGTAATTGCCAGTAGCTCGCAAAAAACCCATAAACTTGGCATGTTTGTGTGCGTATAAATATGTTTGTGTGTGTATATGCATGCAAACTTGGCATCCTGTGTATGTTTATAGATATGTATGTGTGCACAGTGCAGTCCTGAGTATACACATACATAAATATCCACACACATTTACCGAGTATTTGCCGAGTTTTTCCCGAGTCAAAATTTTTGGGCTTGCCGAGTACTCTCCGACTCCGATTATGTAAACTATGGTATAATGATCTTTTTCAGAGCTTAGATGAAGAATTAACAATGATGTTGACACAACCAAGCAATCAGCCTTAGACTTGTCTTCTGTAGGAATGGTTTCAATTGGAAATGCAACAAAACTTCCAATGCAATCCCAAAATCTATTTCTTTAATGCCTTAACCTACCATGGTTCACTTGGAATTGTTTCCGGACTTGTTCCACCACAAGTTTAACATCACCTAAAACTCTCAACTTCTTTATGCCAATTTCTTTTGTGGCTTTCATGCCAAGGAGCAGAGTTTCATACTCAATAGTATTATTTATATTTTCTAACTTAATTTTGAAGGCAAGTGGATTTTTTTACCTGTAGGAGATATTAGGACTACTGCACTTGAATCGATGAGGAGCAGCTGCCATCAAATTCTAAAGTCCACAAAGCAACACAATAATCTTTCTTACAAATATTGGTAGCCTTGCCTTCAATTCATTCTTAAGATGAATCTTTTTCCCTTTTACTGGAATTGTGGCATGGGATCAATCTAGTTGAATTTGCACTCTGAGGTCTTTGCAAAAAACTTCATCTGAAAAGCATACCATAGCTACGATAATTCAATCTTTTATGTGGATGGGCTGCTAAAGCAACTTGAGCATCTTTGATTTTCCCAACAAGTGGCACTTGGTTAAATTCCACGGAATAACATTTGCTGTGAGGCTTAGTGTAAGATAGTCCCAATGCATATGAACTTGCGCAAGCATAACATTAGTAGAAGCCCTAGATTTGATAATAAAATTATTTAACTGAAACCTAACAATGAAAAGAGAAACATAGAATGGTTCAGATTTTTCATTGCTAATTGCAGAAGTTGTTGCATGATTGGTTGCATTTGCAAGTTGGAAGCGGTTATGGGCTGGTTTGGGTCATCTCCCTTGATTTATTGAGCTAGTTTATCTAGTTGTCAAGGATTAGACTTAAAATATTCAGTTTGAGAAATCTGAATTTTAGTCTTATTAAAGTGGTCAATAATATCAAAGGATAGGGGAATAGGAAGTGGAGCAATTCCAACATTAGGGTTACTTTGGGCTGATCTTCTTTTATAGAGTTTTGAGGAGAAAAATTTGAGGGAGAAGGCTGTGAAAAAGAAGAAACTTTTCTAGTAAGAATGTATGTAGTTTGTTGAAATTGTGTTGGTTCCTACTCTTTTGTTTTCTGATCTTTGTTAGGTGCCAAAATTGGTACCCATATGAAAGTCTGCATTTTGACAAGTTTGGAGTTAGTTATTTCCCCTTATTATCATGTTTCCAATATCAAATAAATTGTACTCCCTATCTTCAAAGGTCATTAGGTATTGATCTATCTTGATCTACAAAATAATATGTACAAATCAATCATAGATGAGGAATGGTAGACAAAGACGTCAAGTTCTTAAAAGGCTGGTAGCTTTAGCACAAGATGAAAGAGGATACAATAATGAAGACTTGAATCCAAAGACAAGGTTGGTGGATGGCTAATAAAGCTCCTTTAATGTCCCATTCCAGTGGCATGAGGAAAAAGTGGAAGAGATTAGAAGAATGTATGACAATTTTAGAATGTTTGAGGATGGTCAAAAGCAAGGTGCACTTATCAAGTGGCAAAGCCACTAAAAAGTTCTGACAAGGTAGCAAGAGCATTTGAAAATCACGCCGAGTAAGACTTAATAAAAAATGCCATTTTTTAGTGATAGGACCAAGAAGAAATTACACCAGGGATGGCAAGATAGTTAGGAAGCACACCATAACAATTTTGCTTTTTTAAGGTGGCATGCCTAACACAACTTCACAGTGAGTGGCAGGTTCATTATGAAAACATGACAAGCCTTTTTGAGATGGCAAACATGTTAAGATTCTTTGTCCAAACTGGTAGCATTATAAGTGAATTTTGCTCAAACAAAGTATGAGGTTTTGATGCACAATATGAAGTGGTGTGCCTGGTTTAAAATAGTGCCAAAGTTGGAAAACACAACATCAAACGGTGAGTTGAAGAAAGAATGGCAGGAGACGACAAAGATGAAGGTGCAAAACAAGGGTAACAGCATCAAACTTCAGCAAGGTGCCAAGGAAAACATGTTTGACAAAGACAAAACTAAGAGTCAATGATGTGGTGCACAATATCAGGTTGTGCAGCCAATCCAATCAGCGCCAAAGATTGCAAAGAAGACAGGAAACTGTGTCTCAAAGCAATCATATCTAAGTCTTTGTGAAATGTTGTACCTTTTGAGTGGATGTTCATGTGCCAGACCAAATGACACCTAAGGTGGTAGTTGATGATCAAAAGTGTGACCAGCATGTACAAATGTATGTTTCAAACTGAATGGTACTCTTTATCCTTGGTATTACTACTCTAAAAATGTGAATCAAATGTTGTTGAGTGTTGAAAATGCAACTAAGTGAAAGAACTTAAAGTGTTAAGAGGAAATGTTGTATTTCTTGTATGGTGTCGCCACTCCGAAAAGGTGACTTAGTTGGCAATGAACTCTCAAAATTGTGCCACAAAGAAAGCTCAAGTAAGGTCACCATTTTTAAGTGGCAATATCACTTGGAAATTGCGACTTAAAGTGGTGAATATGAAAGAAACTGCAATCAATTTAGAAATAGGGTAAAAAATAAGGAAATTGCACCTTTTGTGTAACATTGCCATAAAGAAGAACTGCAACCAAAGACAGGTAAATGCCCAAGTGTAAGATCAATGCCAAGTTAGAAGATTTTAAATAAAAAAGCATTGAATCATTGCTGATCATTGACATAGGTGACTTGTTTGAGGAAGTTAGAAGATTTTAATGTAGAAGAAAGCAGTTTTTTTAGGCTCTTTGAAGTGTTTTTTTTGCCTCTTTCAAGGGAAGGATTAGGGTGTGCTTCAAAAGAGAGATTTAAAGCTATTATTTTATTATTATTTGAGCCCTAAAGGCTGCTCTTCAGAGTTATAAATATGGGTCTTTAATACATTCTATGGAATGATAATTGAATACCAGACTTATGCTGTGGAGGCCTTGAAAGTTGAAGTCAAGTCATTGTGTTCATGTGTAGTGAAGCATAGTGGATGTAAAGCTTATGCTATAGAAATCACCTAACTGTTATTGTTATTCATTTATTGTTAAACATACGTATGTAATTTTGAGAATTAGATTGAATTGAGTAATAGTGTTAAGCTTTGCATCACTGCTAATTATTCACTGAAGTAATAATTGTTCATATTGCTTTAGCAATTTATCTTCTGGAATTGTGTGATGTTCATCCATTTATCATTTTGTGTTGATGCTAATCCTTTGGTCTCTGATTTAGCTAGTATTCAGCATACATTGGTGTACTTTAGTTAAATATTTGTTTGCAGCTGAATATTGGTCTTTGTTTTAATCAGTAGAAAGCTATGTTTGTGGTTGAAGTTGTTTCTCTACCTTAATCTGAAAATATTGCTGCAAGATTTGACTGTTGAAAATTTGGTGCTGCATCTGGGGTAAAAACATGGTCAGATATTTACATTTAATGCAAAACTTAGGTATAGCACATTAATGGGATTTTGCACATGTAAGAATAGCAAACCAATCACTTTGGGACCTTCATTGATTCAATAATTTGTCTTCAACTCTTTCGTGCAATGGCAAGCAAGAATGAAAGTCCAGCAAGGATGAATGGTATTTTTGTTTCGTATTCACAATGAGGGAAATCACTTTGTTTTTGTCTTTAAAATGCCTTGGAATCTATGTTTTAGGATTAGGGGTGTGTTTTAGGCACATGAATCAAAGTCAAATGCCAAAAAATAATTAAAAAAGTCCAAAAAGTAATAGGTTTGTCGTGGCTGGGGCAAATGACAGCAAAATTCGAGATGTTTTTGCCTTGAGTGAACTGAGAATAGTTTAGTGTAGTGCCTTGGTTGGGACCCTAACTGAACTGAACCCGGATTTGTATCTAGGCCAGATTGGACTCAAACTTGCAGATCTAGGGGCTGAATTGGTAATGTAGGTTGTTGTAGGGCACAAAGTTCCTCCTAGAAAGATCTGATAAAGAGGTGCTTGATTAATTTGTGAAAGTTGCTTCTCGATGGAAATCATATCATTTGCCATTTTCTACAAAAGAGAGCTTGAAGTAAATGCTGGGACTTCAGCTTGTGAAGCTCTTTCTTCCATTTGGAGGTCATCTTCAATCATATTGGCTTGAGGTTGAACATCTTCAAGATCAACACTTAAGGATCTTCTTAGAAAGAAACTAATGTCTAGTGGTTGAACATTTATAAATAAGCACTTTTGATTGTCCATAGCTGGCCTTACAACTACAAGTATTTCATTGACCAATTTTTTTAACTTTGCAATGAATTCCTGCATCGGTTTACATACTTGTTTCTTCATTTGGGTAAGATGAGCCAATAAGACATGTTCATCCTTAGCAGTCTAAAATATTTCTTCCATTTGGTGGTAAAACCATTTAGTGGCACCATCACACAAAGTTTCCATGAAGAGGCAGACTGCTACATCTTCATCCTCTACACCAATGTTCCACATGTGTCAGTAAAGGAAAAAATGTGCCCATTGGGATGTTGCTTTCCATCTCCATTGAATCTTGGGAAGTTCTTTTGAGATCCCCTTGACAATTCATTGAGTTGGGCCCCAAGGGCCAAATGACCTATTGTTGCTCTCCATGTTATTGTAACCCTTATTTGAAAAGTTATAAGTATTGGCAAGTTGGTTTTGACAAGATTAAAGCTTTGCTCAGGATTACACCTTTTTCTTGTCCTTTTCTCCTTTAATTTTTTATTTTTGGACTGGAAGAAGTGCTAGCTGATTTGTTTACCTTTTTTTTTTTACTTTGGATTAAGCTTGAAATTAAAAGTTTCTTGTCAAAGAAAGGATCAGCTTTCTTTTTAACTTGTCTCCTTTGGTAAAATTTTTCTTAGCCAGGGTTTTTTAAAGAAACTTATGGTTGGGGTGGTGTTGGTGGTAGAACCCTAGGTTGGTTTCTCTAAACCCTTATTACAATTTTCCTAGGATTACTGCTCTTCTGGCCAGGTCAGCCTTTTCTTCATCTTGGCCCAATACTATAGCAACCTTTTATAATTCTGCAGCATTGGAATGGTGATCCCATGCAAGGTTTCTGAAATTTGAAATTATATCTTTTTGAGCAACTTGCAACCAATCAAGATTTGGTTGAACAACGAATGGGTTGCATTGGATAGTCATGCAATCATAAATTTTTTTCAAGATTTGTGGGAAACATGATATATGCAAATCAGAGTCTCTTGTAGGGTTGTCAAAAAACTATTAGGAAGTAAATTGGTACTTCATAAATTATCCACAGTTTTGGGATAAAAATCCCTTTTCTATTAGAAGGGGAGGTTCCCCTTAGTGAAAACCAAAATCCTAAGCTAACCATTCACTTTAGTTGCAAAGAGTTTACAAATATTTATTATTGAAAAGGGTAGGGTTTTACAACTTGTAAAAATAAAAATATTAAAAACTTGAAAAAGAGCAATGTGTATTAAGTTGAATAAATGCATAATTCAACTTTAATAAAATAGAAGTAAATTTATTTTCTTTTAATAATAGTTAAGCATTCCCACCAAAATTTACAAGAAAAGATAGAAAGGATATGATTTACACCAAACTTAAGAACGATATAAATCTTAAAAACAAATCGTAACCACAAAGTTCAACAATTCCATTCTCATCATTTTTTCTAAAATTAGAGCTCATAGTCTCTTCTCTTTCCTGAACAATTTATTCTGTAAAAATGTAAGAAATCCTATACAATATTCAAATTGTCTATTAAACAGGCATAATATCTAAACTTTAGTCAGGTCTAAAAATTACATTTTTGAGTAAAAAGGCACTTTATATTTTAAAATGACTTTAAATATTATAATAAACAACTTTATTGAAAAAATCACTTACTATTATAATATTAGAATACATATTAAATTTGACTTGTTTTGGCCTTTTGCATGTCTTTTGAGGAAGACAACTTGTTTGATTCATCCTCTTCAATTTCAATCAATTCTTTCCCTACATCTCTAATTCATTGATGATACTTCTTCAATTTTGCAAGGCTCCACTTACAACTTCTTGAATTAGTCCCCATAATATTTCCAACAAATTCTATAGGTGATCTAAGTATCAATTACCATTGAGGGTGTCTTGCAATATTTGACCAGCTCTTTCTCAAAATCGCTGAATCAGTTTTGCAATTCCACAAACTTGGCAAGAGATGGCACATCAAAGCCTGATGCCTTGGATGATTCTCCTTTGGTAAGCGCTGCCAATTGTTCCTTCAAATTGCTGGCTTAATTAATTGTGTTTTGATCATTGTAAGAGTCATAGGGGATATGTTTGATAAATTCTTGAATATTTATCATTGTATCAAAGCTCAATTCTTGGCCTACTTGAATTTTTCCTTGCCTTTGTTGAGTATTTGAATTCTCCATTTGGCAGTTTTGTGCCGTTCAATCTGAGTACCCAACTTTGTTTTACTGAAAACGCCCTCTAAGACCAAAATTGAAAAATCAGCTCTCGTCATGAATTAAAAATGTGGCAGGTTCCACTCAAAAGATTTTTAGTGCTTTATCAAATTTAGCTTCTAATTGGCTGGAAGAATCAAGTTCCATCTGAATCTTGTTATGCAGCTTGATTGCCTCATCCATCAAATAAGATCCTTGTGTTACCAGATTTTCTGTCCATGTCTTTATGACCTTTACAGTGCTACCCATTTCTCTTGCAATTGGCTGGGAGTCTTTATCTGCAATTGTGACGGAAGCAGGAATTGGCATCGAGAAAGATTAAACTGGCCCAATCAAATATTGTACATATGCAGTCAGCTGATCAATCTTCTCTTTCAGTTGTGCTTCAGTTTCCTTCTCATTGTCCATTTTGTTGAAAGTAGAAGTCATCACTGTTTTCATGATATCCTTATCTCCTCTTGCTGATTTCCCTAATTTCACTCTAGAAATTTGGTAATCAGAAACTTCAATGTCTCTCTTATCTTTATTACCAATTGGGGCAGTTATTTCAGCATACCTGATTCCTTGAGCATCTACAGAGATGGAGGGGATTACCTTTACTTTCTTCGGCTGTATTAGGGCAAGGAGGTATTCCATGGCTTGAATGTCAGTTATGGTAGGCTCTATCACACACTTCCCTTTCTTCATAGTTTAACTTACCCAAATAGGAACTCTTTATACAAATGAATCAACGTGTGAAACAACTCCAGTTTGGGTTTGTGCTGGTGGAGAGGAGGAAGACAGAGATTTTCTATTGAGGAGAATCTGAATGAGTGGTAGATTATTAAACTGGTGGATTCAAATACCTGAGGAGTTTGTT